>JAOUQW010049023.1:0-15833 GCA_028565825.1 Olivaichthys viedmensis | reverse complement strand
CGCGCACATATATATGTTCACACATACACGCACACATACACACGTACATATATATATACACACACACATATATATATATATATATATATACACACACACACATATATATATATATATGTACATATACACACACATACATACATACATATACACACACACAGATACACACAATCACCCAAAAAAAGTCATAACCCAGCTGGTTAGAGAATGTGGTTATTTTTTTAATAAGGTTTTATTTGTACAGCGCTTTTAACAATGAACATTCACAAAGCAGCTTTACAGAAATCCAGGGCCATTTCAGAAAAGTACAGATCTAGGTTCTAATTAATAGACCGTCTGTCTTTTTTAGGCTCCGTCCCGAACACTAGAACACAGAACACGTTCTAACAGACTTCTTGATAGTCGAGTGTTGTTCTCGATGTGCATTACCGACGTTACCGAATTACCGGTACCCATTACCGATGTTACCGCATTACCGATGTTACCGTATTACCGACGTTACTGCCATTACCGACGTTACTGCCATTACCGATGTTGCCGCATTACTGATGTTACTGAATTACTGACGTTACTGCATTACATCTCTCTTTGTCTCTCTCTCTCTCTCTCTCTCTCTCTCTCTCTCTGTGTTTCCTCAGAGCTCCGCTGAGTCTGCAGAAGATGAAGAAGTTGAACATGAAAGCGAGTGATGCTGTGATTAAGACGCTGCAGCACCTCTCTCTTGTTGACGTGGACAAGAAGGGTCTCGTCTCGCTGCCCTCGACAGACTGAGGAGAACCCATCAGACTAAAGAGTCACGCCCTTCGACTTAAACAAGCTGTTTTCTGTCTCTACCTGTCTCACTGGTTTAAACTCGAGCTTTTGGACAGACATGTTTGGTCCATGTGGAGCTTTAGGCTCTCTATTTCCTTAAAATGACATTCATCACTTTATAAAGTCACTTAAGAAAATTAGCAGTGGAAATATCGGCTCCGGATGATGATGATGATGATGATGTGGGAAGTGTTTTTAAAACGGATTTTCGAATATAATGGTGTCCAGATTAGGCATGTGTCAATAATCGGTTATACGATACATCGCAATATTTAAGACGCACAATATTTATAACTTTTGATGCATTTGAGAGCAATCCCATAATTCTGTTCACCTTCAAAATGTCTGCCCGGGCCTCATTCAGGTGAAAATGTGGCGAGCTGAGAACAGCAACAGGTGAACGTGCAGGTATTTTTTTTTTTAAGAAACAGCATCATAATAATAATAGAGTCAAATTATAATAAGACATTAGAGGATTATTGTGATAAATGTCGTATCAGCAGATGCCGAGTTAAAATAAATTAACTATTTTTCTAAACAAAAAGCAAGTTACATTCCAGTAGATGATGAATTAAAAGCTCAGCCCAGAAACGTTCATTTCACTCAATGTTATTGAGTCTCTGTTTATAAATGTGTGTAATTGTTTAATTAAAGTCTCGTTAAAGCAGAGATCAGAGTCCAGCCTCAGTTTTTAATAAATACCTTTTTATTTTAACAGGTTGTGTTTTTAAACCTCGAACAGGACTCTAGGATGAGAAACTCATGAAATGAATGGAGTGAATATCATTTTTCATTAAATAATTCATTTAAACTGCTTTAAAAAGGCTCATGTTTGGGGATGTGAGATCTTAAACATCATGAAGGATTTTGTGCATGAATATAAAATTAATAAATTCATCCAATAGTAAAAGGAGCTGCTGGTGACTGAGAAAACAATTCAAACTCAGGAACTACCTGAAAACCTGCTAGAACATGTATAATGTGTCCATCACTGGCTTATAGGTAATCTATAGATGCTTATTCACTGGCTTATAGGTCATCTATAGATGCTTATTCACTGGCTTATAGGTCATCTATAGATGCTTATTCACTGTTAATCACATAAAATCACTGCTCAATGGCCAACACGGCTACGGAGAATATTTTAAGGCACTGGAATTTCATGTCATTCCTCACGGCTCCGTAAATCACAGACGAATTAAAACAGATGACAAACACGTGGCCGCCTAAAGAACGTGAAACTTTAGGAACAAACTTAAAAGTCTAAAACACAACGTATAAGACACGTGGACACAACTTTCTTAAGAGACACTTATATAGAAACTTAACGATGGTATCATAAAGATATTTTAGGACATTAAATGTACCGACATTAAACCACAGATCAAAGATTTGTAATTCTATTAAATATAAATGAATTTAAAAGAGCAGTGTGATTTTAACATTCGATTGTCTAAGTGGCCAAAACTTTAGGAACTACCTGAACGCTTCCTGTACGATGTACACGGCTTAAAGGTGACACATGGACTCTTCTGAAATCTGGCGTCTGTCTGAGGAAGTAAAACTTCATGGATGAGGAGCAGGGCGAGTACCGGGGTCGACTGAAACGCTTGTGTTTGGATCACTCTGTGTTTTGACAGGTGTGTGCTCCAAAACGATCACTCTGTAGATTAAAAAACAACAATAACAATGATGATGATGAGTAATGGTGCGCTCTGAAAAGCTACAGGATGATTTATACACATGTAACACTGTGATGCTGTTTAACCTCCATTACTAATGTTTTAACACTATATAAAATCACTTTTCTATTGAAATCTCCATATGTGCAGGCACGACGATGCTCTGAGTGTATTACACTGTTTCATGTTTTATAGATGTGTGTGTGTATTGTGGGGTACCTGTGCGGTTGGTTCCAGACTGTGTGTGTCGCTGTCTCTAATTTTTCCCCCTGTTCATTCACGTCACCTAAAGAATAAAATAAACACACAGTGAGTAAAGAACAGCGCTGAACAGATCGTCTAATACTCTGCTGCAGGTGTGAGGGTTTAAACACTCCGGTTCCTGTTGCTTGTAGCAGTCAGAGAGAAAATTATGTTAGTTATTTTCATTTATACCACACTGCTGCTGAATCGTGGCCTGTGATTGGTGGTCGGAACGACTGTTTATAGCTGTTAGAACGTAAGTGAGAACAGAAACTAACTCGTTTCAGACGTTCCACAACATTAAATGTGACTATAAACGGATAAAAAGTGCGACGTGTGGTTCTTTAATAAATAAAAATGTGGAATGGTTGATAAACTGCTGTGGTATAAGAGGAATAAAACACTTTGTGCTGTTATAGGAGAATAATCAGGTCCGGGGTGGTGACAGTAACTTCACTTCATCACTCAGTATTTTACTGTAACTGCACCACACGTTTAATATCTTATATAGTTATACGCCAGTGTTTTTCACTCTAATCTCTCTCCACTGTATCTGTGTGTGTGTTACTGTAGAGTTTCCCTGCACTGAGAAAAGAAGAGACAACCTGTTTACTCCAAACTCTCTGATAACAGAAGAGCAGCTGTTTCTGACACAGACCTGAGGTGAGTCTATTTGTGTCTGTGTCCTTCCACGCTGCTCCTTCACTGTGGTCTCCTCCCGGACAGCCGCACTCCTCCAACACCTCCTCCAGCACCTTCTCTTCCTCCTCCTCAAGCTCACAAGGCCTGGACACACAACTCACAGTCACACTACTTCCTTATTCTGCTGCTTTACTCCTGAGATCTTTGTACCTGCTTTTATTGACACCAATATCAGCAGCAGGTTATTAAAAAATAGATATATAATAATTATAACAAGCAGAATGAAAGAGGAAGTTCAGGAGTCGATAAAAACCCGTACTAAATAAATAAATAACACATAAAACCTAAACTGGCACTAAAAATAATGGAGTCAAAATATTTATCAACTAAATGCATCATTCTGAAGCAGAATTCAGAAAAAACATTAAAATGAAGACAACCAGTGGTTAATGTTTAACACATTAAAAACAAAGACAATAGTCAAATATATTTTAACACAGTGATGTGTATAAATTATGCAGGGGCTTCAACATTTTGGCTAATATTAGCCTTTTTTTCCCCGCACTGTAGTGCCGAACGCAGACACATGGTGGCACTCTGACTCACTTTTTTCTGTCTATGGTGCAAATCAGGACTACAGTAAGAAAGACTGCAGTGACGACAGGAAGTGATGTAGTGGGGTCAGTGGGTCAGTGATGGCGTCTCGGTGCTGTATGTGTAATAATCCATGAAGGCAAGCGGAGAAACAAGGAACCGGTGCAAGAACTGGAGGATGAACAACACTAGATGAAGATGTCGAGTGTGAAGGGTCTACTGGGACAGAATTGGGTGATGAGAAACACGTACTTGTCCTCTGTCATGGTTGCTGCTCCTCTCGAGGTTTTGTGTGGCTCCCTGTTCTCCAGCAGACCCTGCAGAACCTCGTCCAGTGTGGAGTGGGCTCTGTGAGGAGGTCATATCAGCTTTTTACTGTACACTACTCAACATTCACTCACACACACATACACGACAGACATGAGAGACACACACACACACACGACAGACATGAGACACACACACACACACACACACACGACAGACATGAGACACACACACACACAACAGACATGAGACACACACACACACACACACACTATAGTGAAGGATGTTTACCTTTTAGTCTCCTCTAAATATTCAGGAGTGTCAGAAGAGTGTCTTCCTTTTTCTGCCCGCTGTGTGAGTGCGTCACTCTCTAACGCTGCAAAATACCCACACACACGATCAGTTGTGTAAGATCTAAATTATTTTCATTCATCTCTGAATCGCTGTGTTCCAAATCGAGTTTTAACACCGAGTGCTGAAGTTTTGCAATGAATCACATTTATTTAAAAATATTTTCAAATATTATGTATTATTTATATGTAATTCTTAATATCTGTATTAATCGTATCTGTAATATTAATACGCATCATTAATGTATTAAGTGCTGCCTTACTTTTTACAAAAAAACTTTCACTTTATACTTTTGCATTTAATCCCATTAAAATAATATGCATTATTATTATTATTATATTTTTTAATAATTATCACAACACTGTTTAGTGATTATTATTTCTACATCTTTACTTTTCTAATTTTTTATTATTTTATTTATACCTGTTCATTCAATTGGATTTATTTATTTATTTATTGTAATTCCTCTTCCTGTTTGTCGTGTTTAGTTTTGTAAAGCACTTTGAGCTGCATGTAAACTGGATAATACTGACTACAGAAATACAGTTATTATAATTTTTATGATTATTATTACTATAATTATTATTATTATCATTGTTATAATATTATAATTATCGTTATTATTACTAGTATTATTATTATCATCATTATTATAATTATTATAAGTATCATTATTATTAGCATTATTATTATTGACATTATTATTATAATTATAATTATTATTACTACTATTATTATCATCATTATAATCATTATTATAAGTATCATTATTATTATTATTATAATTATTATTGACATTATTATTATAATAAATATTATTATTATTATTATTATCATTATTATTGTGCAGTTGTACCTTTCTGAGCTCGATCAGGACGACGTGCTTCTTCATCTCCTTGAATTTCTTCCTCAAATGATTCTGTGTGTTGTTCAGCATCTGACTCTTCTTTACACTTCTCCTCTTCTTCACTTAACACGTCTTCATCCTCCTCCTCTTCATCATCAGCCACTGTTCAGACAGCACACAGTTGAGTAAACAGTGTGTGCTCAGCAGGTGGTGTGAGTGTTTGATAAGCGGCTCTCGGTGCTTTACCTGCGTCTCTCACGGCGATGAGGGCGGATGCAGCAGCGTCTGGAGGATCATCTGAATCCTCTGATCGCTTCGTGTCCATCACCTCCTCCTGCTCCTCCTCCTCTTCCTTAGACTCTTCCTCACCAAGTTCCTGCGCTCTCTCAGTCTTTCCTGCAGAGGTTAAAGCAGATCAGAGCTCAAACCTTCTCCCCAAAAACACGAGTAGAATAATTCATTCTATTTCTACAGTTGTTTTACTGTTTTACATCACGTACCTGTCCACATGCTCACGGGTAAATAAATATGGTGGACTGTCATACGAGGTGCTGTGCTACTGCTAGCTAGTTAGCTTACCTGTTTTTATCCAGCTTGAATTCGAGTTAAATGATGGAACAGTGCACTATAATATCTGTTGAGTTATCGGGTGAGACAGCAGCAGGACAGAAATATTCAGAAATAACACACGCCTCCCGATGCCTCGATCAACCAATCAGAATGGAGTATTCCACAGAGCCATGGGATACAGTCGTATTCACTACACCTACAATATCTGTATTCAATACTATAATATAACTCAGTATAATAGTGTCCTATTGCAAAATCGATACAGTTATATAGTTTATAGATACTGTAAGTAGATATATCACATACACTACCATTCAAAAGTTTGTGCACCCCCACCCCCCTGCTCATAGACAGTTTAGAATAATAATGAAGACATTAACACTATGAAATAACACATATGGAATTATGCAGTGACAAAGAAAAGTGTTCAACAAATCCAAAACTAGTTTCTAAAATAATGAAATAGTTAACAGTGTTCCTGATGAAGCTCTGCACACTCTCACCATCTTCTCAACCAGCTTCATGAGGGAGCTTCACCCAGGAGTTCTTAAACTTCCCAAATAGACAGAGTCACTTGTTGTTCTGCTTCTCCTCACGCTCTAAATCGTAAACTACTGAGTAAAAAACTACATTTAGATTCAGAAATAAATGTAAACATGAGCGTTAATTTCACTATTTATACATTTCAACCATAAGCCTTTATTAAAATGTCTTTAAGACAATGAAAAATATAGATTCACTCTAGTGTCTAAACCTTTGACTGCTAGTGCACACATTTTTATTTCATCAGGTATAAAATATGACCATCACTCTTCACTAATATACGTCCAAAAGCTGGCTGGTTATGTTGTTGAGTGAAAAGTGTTCTTATTAAATGTGCTGTTCAGGTGAGCTGATAAACTAGTGAGTGATGGTATATAAATAAATGTCACATGTTCAGGTAAAACTGATGGGCGTATGACGACACTGAAGGAACCGAACGTGACGTCTGCTGAGCTTCCTGTTTGGCTAAAACGCTGCCCAATGAGACGGAGAATTTGAAGGATGAGGCTACTGAAGCGGTGGATCAAGAATCACACAGGTATTTTGTTAACTTGGCGGTGCACTCAGACTTTTTTGACCCGACACGTGAAAGCCGTGTGTCAGCTCTGTGTGTGTGTGTGTGTGTGTGCGTGTTGTACCTGCAGGTTGAAGAGTGTGTTAAAGTCGGGGATGATGACATGCCTGTCCTCCATCTTGCGCCGCATGTTTTTGATGGCATGGATGGAGGTCTCGTAGTACACCTGAGTGCGGCGGCGCGGCGGGAAGACCTTCAGCCACACACAGCACGTCTCGCACAGCTTATTAAAGACCAGCCGAGCCAATTTCACCGCCTCGATCTCTGCACGGGATACACACATCAGAACACGTCTCAAAACACACGTCAACATGTATGCAACACAAATGTTTCAGTTGCTTAAATGTAAAGAAGCAGCCTGAGGGCGAAGGGTCACAGCACTGCTAAAAAGTGAACATACAGAGTTCAAAGGGAAGCAGAAGAAGATAGCGTGTGTGTGTGTGTGTGTGTGCGTGCGCGTGTGTGTGCTCAAGTGTGAGAATCGAGGACATGAGCAAAGGAGGACATCTGCAAAGACAAAAGACAGTTTTTACGGTTCGTTTCTTCCCTCACTTTCTCGGTCTCACTTTGTTTCTGCCCATTAGGTCAATATTAGATCAGATTTTTCTGCTATATTTTTCCTTTTGGTTGCAGTGTTCAATATGCAGCCTTAACCTTTTTATTTTACAGTTTACAAACTACAATGGGTTGGGGTTTTGCTTTACTATTAGTGGTCAAATTGTAAATAAAATCTCAGGATGGAGTTGGGCTTAAATGCTTATTAAATACTTGTTTGTTTGTTTTTTCAGCTCAGGAAAAAGCCTAGCTACTCAAGTCTTACTACTAAAAAAACAACAACAACAAAAAAAGCACAAACTCTGAACTTCAGTCTTGTTACTCAGAGAGCCGGTCTTGGTGCCAGTCTTGGTGGCATCACTCGGAGAGCCGGTCTTGGTCTTGATGTCGTTACTCAGAATTTTGATCGCATTACTTAAAGTCTAACTCTTGATCTTGTTACAGAATCTTGGTTTTGGTCTTGGTCTCAATCAGTCTTGGTCTTTTTGCTCTGTGTATTAGTCTGTGTCTCATGAAACAGTCTTGGTCTGGGTTACGGTACTTAAAGTTTTGGTCTCAATACTCAGAATGATGGTCTCACTAAACAGAGTCTTGATTTTGTTGCTCAGTGGCGCATCGGTACAGCGTTCACCCTGTCGTCGGGAGATCGGAAGATTGCGATGCCACAGCCACCCCTGACCGGGAGTCCAAGACAGCTTAATTGTCCTGCTCTCTGGGTGGGAAGGATGGTGTTACTCTCGCCCCCGTCAGTCAGAGTGACACTAGCCAATCGTGGGTGTTTGTGAGTTCATGTATACAGAAGTGGGCAGTTAGCGTCTGCTCCAAGTGTTCAGCTTCCCTGTGACGTTACATGAGCAGCAGTGTGAAAAAATTGGCTGCATGTGCTAGGCCTCACACCCTCCCGATGGTGTGTAGCGATAGGGTAGAACTAGCAAGTGGGTGGGAACTGGAAAATGACCAAACTGGGGTAAAAATCAGAAAACTGGAATGGCTGCTTATTTATTTTTGGAGCACTTCAAAAAGTTTAGTGTTTCCAGGCTGAGCAACATGGGCAAGATAGTTTAGTGGTTTATATGGACAGTGTGTCCCTCCTTAAAGAGACCCCCTCACTTTGCCTGCTTGCTTGTCTCTGTAGGCAGAATCTAAATTTAATCTGTCGGGTCAAGTCTGCGCTGGTGAACAACGTGTGCTGATTTCTGCCCCGAGCCAGACGTCTGTCTGTCGCCCACCTTTCTATAAGTCCATTCCTCTATCGCCTGGTGGCAGATACTGAAGTCTAAAAGGCGTGCTTGTTTGTAAATCAGGTTACTGACAGACATTGGGGACTGTGAGAGAAAGAAAAAGATCTGCTCTACATAAGCAGGACATCATCTTTAAAAAACAGCACGCACACACCATCACAGCTACCCAGAGATTGAGATCATCCTGGTCTGTGGTTGGAACAAAGTATAATTTTAAAGAAAAGCACTAATGATAATGTTCAGACTTTGGGAGTGATAGAGATGAAGTCTTGATCTTGTAGTGGCCTTGGTCTCAGCCTGGATCTTCTCATTCAGAGTCATGTTCTTATTATTTAGTATTGGGCTTGGTCTCAACATTCATGGTCTTGTCTCAAAACTCAAGGTCTGGGTTTGTCACCTAAAATGTTAGTCACGGTCTCATTACTCAGACATATTATAAGTCTTGGACTTGGTCCCCTTACTCAGTCTTTGTCCTGGATTTGGTTCTCATTACTCAGAGTCTTGGTCTGGGTCACAGTACTAAATGTCTTGGTCTTGTTACTCGGGGTCTTGGTTTTGGTCTTGGTTTCATAGCTTAGAGTCTTGTTTCTCAGGGTCTTAGTCCTGGTCTCATTACTTAGAGTCTTGGACTGGGTCTCTCTACTAAATGTCTTGGTCTTATTTCTCTGGGTCCTGGTCTGGGTAACAGTACTAAATGTCTTGATCTTGTTACTAGGGGTCTTGGTATTGGTGTCATGGGTCAGAGTCTTGGTTGTGGTCTCATTACTCACAATCTTGGTATTGGTCTCAATACTTAGAATCTTGGTCGGGGTCTCAGTAGTCAGTCTTGGTCTTGTTTCTCTGGGTATTGGTTTTGGTCTTGGTATTTATTACTCAGTACTAAATGTCTTGATCTCCGTACTCCGGATCCTCTTTTGGTCTTGGTGTCATGGCTCTTGTTAAAGAGAGCCCTTGTCCTGGCCTTGTTCCTGAGGGTCTTAGTCCTGGTCTCATCACTCACAGTCTTGGTCAAAGTCTAGGTCATGGTCTTGATAATATCATTACTTTGAGTCTGGGTCTTGTTAGTCATGGTCTAGTCGTTTGAGTAATGAGAGCACCACCAACATTACTCTAGAGTCTTGGCCCTGGTCTCATTACCCAGAGTATTGGTATGCATTGTGTTACTTGGGATCCTGGTCTTGATCTCAATACATAGCATTTTGGTCTGGGTCTTGTTACTCAGAGTATTGGTCTTCTTCTCATTAACACCAGAAAACATTTAGCTGAATACAGTCATTAATGATCTATGATTATCTGCATGATGGATAATCACAGCTCGCTGGTCACTTTCAAGCTAGCTAACATCATGACAGCTAAGAGGCTGTAGACCTGAAAATGGCATTATTGCAGATGTATTATTTCATGATATTACATTTCCGCTGTTAGCTTTTATTTACGAATAGTATAGCATGTCTATGTTAGTACCACTAAAACGAGTATTATAAAAAAGTCTCATGCATTATAAAGCCTCAAAACTTACTTCATATTGGGACGGTTTGTCTTTGCTAAACTACTAAACAAAGTCACGTCGGAGTATCCTGCCTGCATTGTTTTACCGCCAAATTGGATCTGGATTTTGTTTCGGCTTGCTAGTCATGTGGAAATGTCAGTCAACGGCTTAAAACATTTTCAGATTACTTAATTTTTTTTTATTTTTTAATAAGCTCTGGGCAGTATGAAGGCCATACACTTTACTGATGAGATGTTGGGACACACAGGCCTCATTATAAGTGACACACACAGTGTCAGTCCTGCTCTACCTTTACAGGACGCGTTTAACCCCATCTGCCAAGGTCTCACACTCAATAAAGGTCTACAGTTACTCTGGAAGCTAGACCATTCCTCCACACCTGATATGTGAATAAAACCTCGGTCTCTGGAGCCGATATCACTTGATATTAATCCGTCCCTCGAAGACCATCTGCTTATGTTACATTTGCTCATATTCACTCCACAAATCCCAGCTGAATTCCCTCCAAACATTACTGCTGCAACGAGAACTGAATCAGACAGGACACGGCATTACACACGCACAGAGAATAACAGGCTTTTAATCCCACAAACATCTGCTCGGAGGGAACAGAAGCAGAAATCTGAAGGCCAGATGTTTGATCTCTCCTCCAATTCGTCTGTCTGGAGCATTCGCAGTCGTCCCCGCTTCCAATTCCTTTGCCATTTCCATTCGAATATAGAAAGTTAAGAAAGCAATTCAGGCCAGCGTTAAGTTAGTAAGTGACCTGATTCTGCAGTCGAATAGAAGAGTTTAAATTGTGCAAAATGGCCTACATTCACAAGCAAACGCCAACTGATCGCAGTACAGAGGCATCGGGACAGAGTCTCTCCCCGTTTGAGCCTCTCCAAGACCTAAAATCGTCGGCTTTTGGGTCATGGGTGTCCTTGGAAACACCCAGAAATGTCAACGCCAATGTCAAACCAGAGCAAAGCTCTCAGAGGGACTCTGATGCACTTCATATTTGATGCTACTGCAATACAAGTCTAAAACCACAGCTTTAAAGCAGAGCACATTAAAGCTCAGAGGGATTTTTACAGCTCTCAGGGCTCTAAAATGAAAAGGATGATGAACATTAAACGTGTGTTCTGCCATTAAAAGGGTCGTGACCGGCACAAATAGGTTCTGGAGGCTCTTCTGACTTTGTGTCTTTTTGTGTTTGCTTTCTGCATTTGTGTTGTTTTTGTGATTTGTAAAAGAGACCTTGCGTGTGAGAAAAGATGCTTACATAAATAAAATGTATTATTATAATTACTATTAAAAAGAGTCGAGTGGAAACAGGAGGTAAAGTCACCAAAACTGAATGAAATGATGTTGGCAACATTGCAAAGATTCTTTAGCATTTAACATCAGACACTTACGAGGAATCGTTTCTGTTTCTGTTTCTGTTTCTTTGCCGTCCTCTGTGGTCTTGGTGATGTGATACCCGGAGAGATCGGTCTGTAGAATAACGTCAGCCGTACCCCGGGCCAAACCTGCTGCCAGCGCGAAGGGACAGTTACTGTAAACAGAAGAAGAGACAAAACAAACCACATTAATGCAAAACTGAAACGTCCACAGTTTCCTCTTTACCCCAAATGTAGTCCATCAGCCGAGACATGTTTAGTAATGTAGCTAACAAGTAAGAAAAGCATATAGCCTCCAGTTTAGCATGGTGCAGTAAATGTGCGTGTGTAAATCCTCCCACAGGGGCGTCTCCTCAATGGGTTTTGTGGAGTTGTTCAGTGTCTCTAACAGACTTGCTGATGTGACACACACACATGAGGTTGTATTTCATGACATTATGCGCCACCGTGAAGGTCAAAATCTAATCAAATAAAAAATCTGTTACTGTTTTTAGAGCATGACTTGATGTTATAGCTTAGTTTTATATATATATCATTCTTTTTATGCTAATTTAAGCACAGATTTGTCTCAATCCTGATCTTCTAACAACACATTTGACCTCCATCTTGGCTCACCATCAGGAATAATGGATTCTGTTTTTTCCTGATGTTTTGTTTGTTTGCAGCTTTTCTCAGCAGATCTGCTTGAATGTGTTTAGAGAATTATTAGATATTCTAGTTTGGTATATTTTCTCCTTTTTAAAGCTTTGTGGGCAATATTTGCTTTGCATGACAAAACTGATAATGAACGAATGTTTTTCACTCCAACGCCCCCCGCAGGCAGATTCTACTACAATAATGTCAGACTTTTTAACAGTTCCATCTCCATCTTTTGCTTCAGATGGCCAAAGTGACGTCAGATCTGCATTAAATCCGTCTTTTAGAATCAATGTTGATGTCCATCTTGGCTCAGCATCAGGAGTAATGAGAGAGAGAGAATTCTGTGTTTCTCTCTCTCTCTCTCTGTCTGTCTCTCTCAGAGAAAGAGAGAGAGAGGGCTAAGAAGAAATAAAACATTAAATAAATCAATTTGCAAAAATAGGGAAAGAACGAAAGCTTCAGCTTTATGACGGAATAAATCATCAGTCGCTCTGAGCGTTCACGGTCTTTCAGAACAGTGGGAGGATCTTAGCTGTCCATCAAACAAGGGGGCAGGGCAGTAAACAGGAAGTGGTAATAGGTGTCTGTTCAAATAAAATGGCGAGACGAGGATGTTGGCGTTTTTGCTGCGGCCTCATCTGAAGAAGACGATTCAGAATCACAACGTTTAATGTGAAATTCTGGTCCATTACATGATTTAAGGCTGTTACTCGGACCTGTTTAAACCAGAACGCAGGAGACGATCTGTCCCGTGTTCGAAGTTATTCTATAAAAGATTCCCTCAACACTGACTCCATCAGGAACAGCTCTACTGAAAGAGAAAATCAATCTCATGCTTAATCAGTGGAGTTTCAGTAAAACTAGAACATCACTAGCACAGCAAGCTGTTTTAATAAAGACGTAGACGCAGATCTTCCTTCATTCTACACTTACATGCAGAACTGCTGCACTACATCGATGATGAATAAGGACTTTTGTTGTGATGTCTTTCCCCCTCGCAGGTGGCTTCCTCCATAAGAGCGCCAGGCTGTTTTTCAGGCGCAGGCAGCAGAGGAAGGAGCCCGGCATGAGTCAGTCCCACAACGACCTGCAGTACCTGCAGCAGGCCGAGGAGAAGCGCACGGCCACCTTCAAACGCATCATCAACCGCAGACTGCTGCCCAAACACAAGAGCAAAGCCAACGGCGTCCAAACGTGAGCTCCACCCTCTAAAGATCTCTCACTTGGAGCTGATAAGACACCTCCTTACCGTCAGAGTCACCCTCACTAGCGCTCTCTGTCTCCAAACACCTGTCTTAAATCCCTCTAAATCCCATCCACGATGCTCCAGAGTAAAAAATACAGTAAAGAGAGAGAACGAGGACAAAAAAAGAACCACATACTGATACGCTGATAAAGCGATATGCAAATACTAATCCGGGCCGACGTGTAGCCCACACGCTAATCCACACACTCTAATCCACACACGCTAATCCCTCAAAACCTTCCAGTGATATATCGGTATGACGATGTGCCGTGATGAGGAAATCTGAAACTGTTATATCGTTACTGTTCTGTGTTACGCCACGCCGGCAGCGCTACGTCATCAAGTTCATATCAGTCCACATGTGATATTTCTAGAGAAAGAGGGCGAGAAAGAACGACAGACTCTGGATAAAAGAGCGATATGCAAATCATAATCCGGGCCCGTCCGTAGCCGACACGCTAAAATCCATTATATCTAATGATATGCAACGATGTCGACGCTGCAAACACATGGCCTTTCCCTTTAAACATGGCCGCCTCCAGACTTCAAGCCGGGGTCTAAATGCTTCTTCTGAACAGAAGTTTGAGTTTGCACGTTTATGGGAGAAAATCTAAAGTCCTGTATGTAGTTAACCCTGTTTTTGGGGAACTTTGGGGGGAAATGGGCTTATGAGATCACACAGGAATGCTGGGAACGTGTGTATGACAATGAGAATGAGAGGTTCAGCTTCATCGTTTTAGTCAAAATATGGCAAAGCTTTTGAACGGTGTCTGTATTCAGATATTTTGCCGCTAATTTGAGATGGGGGGGCGTCTCAGAAATAATAATTAGAGACCCCTCCAAGATTTTAGCACCTTTAATTACATCATATTTGGACCCAAAAACAAAACAAAGGCTTTTGGCTCGTCTCACTCCCTGTGTTGATGTCACTCCAGGTTCATCTCCTGTGGGCGTGGCCCGTCCAGATGTTTTGATTAGAAATGGTAGGAGCCAAAATGTACACAGTCAAACTGCATAATTTATACACACCACAGTGTTACTGGTGTTTAAACATAGTGGTGTTTATATACAGATGTGGGCGATATGGCGAAGAATATGCCCTCTAGAATTATTGGCACCTTTCATTAGAAAAATTATTATATAAAATACGTATTACACTCAAAAATTCAAACTCAGTGCTGTTATTCTCTCCAGTGGAGGCTTCACCAAATATTAATTTTAAAAATTGCACTACTGTGCAATATATTGTGTTAAAATAAAACTATACAGCGTGTTTAGGTGCAGAATATCACGTGTTGTAATTTTCATGTATAAGGTGTGCCAATAACATACTAGAGCCACATTATAAAAAACAATAAGCTCCGAGATCTTTTTATTGAACATTTACAAAAATAATTCAAGTATTTTAACTTTATTAAGGAGGAAAAAATAAAAGAATTGCTTCAAAAACATGTTTTATCTGTTCAGTCCGTTATAAAAGCACTAAAACCTGACGATACCCACAATAGTCATAAAAGTGTATTATAATGTTAATGATATATGATCATATCACCCAGCTCTAGTTTAAAATGTAGTTTAATATTGTAATAAACTCGAGAGGAACTGAAGCTGGGGGAGGAGAGAAGTGGGCGGGGCGTCGGGCCACCACGCTGTCCGATTGGTCATAGGAATTCATTTCAGCCAATCACACGGATTATTAGATTATTAGCTTTGCTGTGTTCTAACTTTGCATAAAATTGTCACTTGTTGAAAAACACGTGGTTATTTTAGTTCCGTTGGACGTTGTGGTTCTCCAGAGTTCTAACTGTTATTATTGAATTTATTACATCAAACTAAAATATATTCATATTCAAAATAATGATGCATTATAATCTATAAAATAAAAAGTATAATTTATTATTATTAGATATAATAATAATAATAAAAAGGAAAGGTCTGCTGTTATTTCTGGGACGTCCTGATTAACGAGTCTTTAAACTGTGAGCCGTCGCTGCTTAAACACTGTGTCCTCTGTTCAGCACAAACCATAAGACCATTTCCCCTTTCTGTCTCTCTGTGTGTGTGTGTGTGTGTGTGTGTGTGTGTGTGTGTGTGTGTGTGTTGGTATTAGGGTTCCTCAAAAGTGTTATAG
>JAOUQW010048985.1:0-15842 GCA_028565825.1 Olivaichthys viedmensis | reverse complement strand
ATTCATGTCATATGTATATTAAACCTCTGAACATTCACTAATAAGCATGCACTCCATCCTTCAGACCTGTGCGTGCGTAACGCACCGGTGCGTAACGGACGTTTCCGGCCGGTCTCCATCCTCCTCATCCTCAGCTGTCAGGCTGACTTCTAGATTATTTCATTGGAAAGATTTGCCTTGCCAAGTCTTAAACACTTCTTTAGTAAAGCGAAAGAAAGAAAGGATTCATCACAAACTTTGATTTGTAGTGTTGCACGACCATCTGCATGTGGTAAATATTTCTAAATGTTCTCGTTTAAATATAGGAGTTTGTGCTAAGTGTGACATGTTGAGCAATAAGTCAAGAGTCCAAATGAAGCGGTTGTGTGTCAGCAACATTTTGTGCAGTAAAGATTGCACTGGAAGTTCCCTAACTGCCCACATATCTCAACTCTTAATAAAGATCCGGCCCGTTGACTCGAGCCAGAAGTTCCAAATGGACATAGGACATATTATTTCATGCACTGTGTTGTGCACTTATATATGCAGTAGGGAGCGAGTCCCAAAGTGATCCCTCCTGGCATTTAGTGCACTACACACGATGAAGAAAACACTATTTCATAACCTATGTAGTGCACTTATATATGCAGTAGGGAGCGAGTCCCAAAGTGATCCCTCCTGGCATTTAGTGCACTACACAGGATGAAGAAAACACTATTTCATAACCTATGTAGTGCACTTATATATGCAGTAGGGAGTGAGGCCCAAAGTGATCCCTCCTGGCATTTAGTGCACTACACAGGATGAAGAAAACACAATTTCATAACCTATGTAGTGCACTTATATATGCAGTAGGGAGCTGAGTACCAGTTGGCTCTTAACTGAACATACATTGCACTACATAAGGTGTATTAACCATTATTTCATACCCTAAGTAGTGCACTTAAAGGAAATGGGTAGTTACTAGTAAAAGTAGTGCACTTCTATCAGGTCCACAAAGGCTTGAAGAAGCAGTTCAGCAAATTTGAAGGTAAATCTGCCGTCCTGACTCTTATTCCGCGTTTGACCCGATCGTGTCGTGACATTTAAGCTGTGAGGTGAACCGCCTGCAGCCCAGCAGAGAGAGAAACCAAATTATTAACCAGCTCCGACTCGATTATAGTGTTCACCTTTTTGTGGCTTTTATTAACTGTGTTAATGAGTGATGTGGCAGATTCTCTCTCTCTGTTAGAGGGTGGGTATAATAATGAAAGGGTAATAAAGGATGTAGTTGAGCTGCATGTTGTTGTATGTTCACTTGTCTTGAGGCCTATTTGAATTGCACCAGTAAATGTGTGTAGTGCACTAGTATAAAGTGCACTACTGTTACAGTGTTATACTGCATTTATTATCATCCTCTTTGAGAAGTTGTAAGCAGATACTGTGATGCAGTGAAAAGCGTAATATTGGGTTGGACGGTTATCACAGCACGAATTTATCATTCCATTCCCTAATCTACACACTGTATATATCAGAAAAGAGTTATTTCCATAAATCAACAAATATATATCATAGATGAGTTTTCAGTTCTACCATCTTCCACTCTTCAAGGCCCTGAACTGTGTGTGTGTGTGTGTGTGTCCATTAATAGAAATTCATCAGAGAGGAAGGAGCCGTCCAAACAACATTGAGAAGATCAGATTGGTTCACTTGGATCAGGGACCTTCTGTGAATTCATTCACTGCCCTGCTCTATTTTTATGAGTCCCTCTATTATTATTTCTTCTTTCTGCAGATCCCTGACTTTTTTTTTCTTTCATCTGTTTGAGCCTTTTGGTTTGTCTGGAAGTGGGATATCGTTGTATTTCCAGCCCCATATTCCCTTCACCTTCATATTTTATTTTGTTTGTGGCCTTCATTGCTCTTTTCATTGTCCTCGTCTGTTCTTTGTATCTTCTCCTTAATTTTGTCCTCATCGTGTTTTATTTTCCTTCATTTCCCTGCAATACATACTTCAACATTTACTTTCTCCTGTTCTTCTCATCCCAGATTGCTTCTGGTCCTGCCGTTATCAAATCTTTCATGGTGAACCCATCTCTTGTCATTTGCCTGTCTTATTTATTTCTTCATCCCTCGTTTCTCTTGGTCCTGCTCTGAGATCGTCGCTCCCCGGAGGAGGCTGTAAATATTAATGGAGCATCACAGAGAGAGGTCTTTGGGTGCCACAGTTTCCATCAGTGCATTGTGTGTGTGTGTGTGTGTGTGTGTGTGTGTGTGTGTGGAGAATAGAGAGTGGCACAGTGTTTTATTACTTTGTATTTAAAAGAATGTCGGGGGATTCTGATGCTTTTCCTTCTGTAAATAGTTGCTACATGATTGAATTTTGAAGTCAGTAAATATACTTACTGTTCTCTTGCATAGAATCAGAAAGAGCCTCACTGCTGTCAAGCTGCAGGCAGTTTCTGATGGAGAGGTTCAGGAAACATTATTATTAGTATTAACATCTTTCATCAACCATCTGCTTCTGTGCCCCTCTTATTTCATTATTTAGGACAATAGGTCCTCAGGCTGGACTGATACACACTTTATCCAGGAATTGAGGAGACAAGGAGAGAGCAGTGAATTTAACCAGGAGAGAGAAAGTGTTTTACTGGAGAGATTATTGGAAGAAAGTTGATTGGAAAAACAATTATTGGAAGAACGATAATTGGAAGTTTGACTTGTGTTGGACCAAATATTGACCACGCTTGTGTCACAAACAACCTGGAAACCACCGGTAGGATCCAAACGCAGTTTCCTCACGAACACAGGGAAGCTCAAGTTCATAGTCAAAGGCCAGGAAAATAATCCGACAACCAGGAAATCAGTCCACGGGGCAGAAGTATCCAAAGGCTGAGACGAAGAGGGCAATCCAAGGGATGGGCAGAAGTCGAAACCAGAACTCAAACCTGATAAACGCTCGGAATTGTAACTCATACTGAGAGGCAATACTTTGCGGTGAGTGAATGTATGTCCGGGTATTTATTGTGTTCAGGTGACGAGGAAGTAATGAATGTCAGGTGTGCTCAATACTCAGGTGACGGGGCCCTCTGGTGGCGGGGAGTGTGTGTGACAGCGGTGTTGGGGTCGACTGTGACAGCTTGCATTTTGTGGAAATGAGTCTTTTCAGCTCCTTTGTTAACAGCCAGATTAGAGGAACCTGACTCACATAATTGGCCAAACTGTTAATCGTTAAAATAAGTACTGTTGATCGGTACTGTTGCAGTCCCACTGCTGCCGGCCAATGGAATTTTAAACAGTAAATTCAGTGAATGTCATCGAAGATTTAACAAAGAATAGAAATTAGAAATTGCTTAAGAATAAAATAGAACAATTCATTTTAAACTTTGGGCGAATAGGCTACAGAGAGTTGCTCACAGAAAAGAAAAGTAAAATTTTAAACTTGAGTACAAACAAAGCAAAGTGGAAAGAAGTAGAGATTCAGCTGTTTATTTTACTTAGATTTACTAAAGTGATATATTTTACATATATTAACTCTGTCTTAAATACAATTTCTGAATTTACCTCCTGTAACTGTAACTGCTAGATGTACCTCAGCCTCCTACGTCTGAATTATTGATTTTTCCTGCCAGTACAGACAGACAGTCGACGTTTTCTGGGTCTTAGATGAATGAGGTCCGTCACATCTTAGAACCAGAAAAGACACATTCTGTCTGTCAGCGGTCGAGGTGTGTCCATTACAGCAGAAGTCTTCTCTAAATTTGATAAATTAACCAGACTCTCTGTCACACACACACACTATACTGACAGCTTGACACA
Source organism: Olivaichthys viedmensis (assembly GCA_028565825.1). Classification (NCBI taxonomy): domain Eukaryota; kingdom Metazoa; phylum Chordata; class Actinopteri; order Siluriformes; family Diplomystidae; genus Olivaichthys; species Olivaichthys viedmensis. Next base: position 12,066 of record JAOUQW010048985.1, on the reverse strand, counting down.
GTCTCTTCTACTGTGACCGATTTCTCAGGGTCTTTGTGTAACAATGATGTTAAGCTCTGCTTGCTCACCTCCTTGGTCAATAATAAATGAAGTATGATGTTTTCAATACAGGAAAAAGAAATACAAGATACAGCACCTACTCTATCATTTACTGTGGTCTATTCAATAACTAGATCTTTCAAAGATGCATTTGTGTTATTTGGGCTTCTCATATACCTCTTAAAGAAAGTTTTAATGTCGGAGAAATTTGACAAAAACAAAGACAACCATACATATACGATATATAACTGACTTTATGCTGTCCCCATTCTCCACTCAAAGTGATGATAGAAGACACAACACCATCAGAAACTACTGAGAAAGGACCTTCACTTAGAAGCCTTTTTTCCCCACACTAACCCAAATATGTTGATTCAAAACAGAAAGGGCCAAATGACAAGGTTATGATGTCTCCACTTGTTTCCTGAAGGTTTCATTTTCAGGGTCCTTTTATAATCTCTAAAATGCTATTTGTCTCCTTTATTTTTTGAGTGGATTTTTTTCTTCTTCTTAATTTCCCCCTGTTAATAATGCTAATCTCACCAAGTCTACCCCTCACAGAGAATACTTTATGCTACCAACCTGAAAAGCTGAAGGCTAACTTGCTTCTTCTCTGTCACTTACTAAAGTTACTACATTTCTTTCTTTCTTAAATCTAGCACATGCACAATATCATAGGACAGTCCAGCATTCTTAGAGGAGAGAGCTAACTGCTTAAGTATAGGTGACCTAAGAGATGCCTGGAACAGCTTGGCATCAGCAGCCAGGGATGGAAATGAACTCCTGTCGCTGTGATAGGATGAAACCTGTGTTTCTCAGGAGCCTCTGAGAGGACATATACATTCACACCCAGCTAACGTGTAGCATGCATTAACACCTAATTAACAAGACTTTATTGTCTAGTCCTCTCTTCTTGCTGTGTACTGTGTATGTCATGTGCAGTTTTAAGCATGTGCTCAAAACAAGACCATGAGCTTTTAGCCTCTTAATAAATGGGCATGAACCCTGTTACTGCAAACAAATACTATAAGTACATCTATAACTCTAAAGCTCTTAAGGCCATCTTTGATCAAAACTTTTAGGTTGTTAGGAGGAAACCTGAACCAAGGAGGTACTTTTTCTCAAAGAGCAGGTAAAATGAAAGAAAATATGAAGAAAAGCACAAGAGAAGAAAATCAGGCCTTTACTGGTGAGATTTGTTTTGGTGATTCCTGAAATGTTATTCGCATCAAATAATGGATGAAAGCTTTAATGGTTATTTAATTAGCGTCCTCGTCTTTTTTGTGTTCATTCTTTTCGTCCTGACCTACAAAGTGTTTGTGCTGAGTGACAGTAGCACCTGGGGAACGAGGAGCAGGGAGCTTAGTCTGTGCTTAATTGGACGACCTGGTATTGATTAGGAAAAGGCCAGGAAACCTGAAAGTGAAAGCCAATTAACAGCTCCTGTCATTGTGCCCCATTAGCAAACAGACTAAAGAGGTGTGAGGGCGTTTATTTTTAGCTTCTCCGCATTCCAAAGCTGTTTTTAATGCATTCTTGTCAACTTGTCTTCTTTTCCCTTTGGGGGAATCACCGCTGCTAATCCTCGATGAACCCTTGGAGTCTAGTGAACTAGTGAAATCTAGTTTAATTAAAATTTCAGTTTCCTTTTGAAAAAGTCAAGAACTGGGAAACAAATCTGGGAGATAAATGTGCTATGTTCGAGTTGAACTTTATGTGTCCTATACATGACAGCTGTCTTAACTTTGTCACCTTACCCTGGGTTCTGTGCTCATTTAAATTATGATGAGTTGTGACTACTGAAAAGAATTGAAATACAACAATTGGAGATACAACAGCATGTGGAGAGTGAGAAATGGACAGATGGAGGTTTTTTATTCTGCTGAATTGGCTGTTTCCTCTTGAAATTCACTGAATTGTGTCACTTATCCCAAAACGTCTCCATATGGAGATACTGGAGTATTACAGAATTGATCATACGCTGAGTTTGTTCATGTGCAGCAGTGCTGAAGAATAAAACAGCTTAAAGCAGCATCAGTTCCATACTGGTCCATGCAGCTTCACAAACCAATTTCTCATAGTCATGAACTGATTTTCTAAAATGCGTGCGTCTGCGTGTGGCAACTTCAATGAAGTTGTATTACTGTAACTACTGGTCTTGTTGGTTACTTGCTTGTGATCAGCACGCATTATGCCTGTTAGTTTGCTGTAAGCAATTTTATGTTCAGCAGGGAAATCCAGAATTGTAATTCTTACGACTACATTTGGCCTCTGTGTAACTTACTTTCCTTTCACCAAACCTGACCTTGTGCAAAATCTGGTGTGATTAGTTTATAATGGGGTTTGATTGGTGCTATACATTACTCATTGTACATGGGTACGTGAGAGTCTATTTGCGTGTGCTTGTGTATGTCTTTGTGTGTGTCTGTGTGCGCTTGTGTTGTGTAGACGTAGTGCAGGATTTATGACTGTAATAATGGACATTCAGTGCTTTACTGTGAGACAGTGACACTCTCTCTGTAATCCTGTATGCCTTATCTGCCTTAGCTCTGTGTGTGTGTGTGTGTGTGTGTGTGTGTGTGCGTGTGCGTGCGTGTGTGTGTGTGTGTGTGTCCACATGTGCCTTGTCCTTTTATTAGTATCAATGTGTCCATGTCTGACCCCTTCCTGTGTCCTTATGCTGTACACAAAAAATAAGCTTTCTTTATCTTTGGCATTGATTACCATTTTTCAAAGAAAGATTGAATTTATTCTCTTCTTTCCGCCTCCTACCTCTATTATTATATTATATTTATATATTTGTCTTATTCTTTTTTTCTCTCCCGCTGCCTCCTTCCACTTTTCTTCTGCCTTTCTTGCATTATTCCTGTAATAAATAGCTTCATTCAGGCTGTGTAATAAACCTGGTCCTTATTATTAGGGAGGTTACTGCCATCCTCACTCTTTCTGTGTCTCAGTCTCTCATCCTCCATTGCTTTTTAATGATACCCAATGGCTCTCCTTCTATTAAATTTTCTTTCTTTCTCTGTCCTGTCCTTCTCGTATTCACACAAAATGTCATGCAATGACAGTGGGCACAAATTAGTTTTTTGGTAGAATAAAGGAAAAATGCATTAAGTAATGCTGTGAAAATCAATGTATTAAGGATTTTTGTCATTCTTGCGGCTCAGTCAAACGTCAGAGGGTTCATGTGAAGTGTTGAGCTCTTATACACTCGTTGTAAAGCCAAACTGCACACACACACACACACACTTTTCAATGGTGGAAATGAACACGATCATGTATGTTCACAAGTTGACAGAAATAGGAAATTAAAGTTAAGGCAAATTTTAACGTAACGCAATTTGTAGTGAAATGAAATACACTTATTTAGGAACCACACAGAGAGGCTTAAATAGTTTCTTCACTTGGTCCAAGTCTACGCTCATTTCGTTCAACACCATTTTAATTTAATTAAACATAACAGACTTAATGTGAATCTTTTAAGCCGAGGGAGCAAGAAAATCTCGGCATTTGTTGATGTGGGGTTAAGAGAAGAAGAAGAAGAAGAAGAAGAAGAAGAAGGTCTGTTCAGGCTTCCTGTCTGAGAGTAACATTAAGCCCAATGTTCAGACTGAGCAACGCGTCTTTAACACACACCGAGGTCAGCTTTCCATCACTGCCTCTGAAAGTTAGCGGAATTTTAGCCATACCGACCATGTACTTTAAATAAAGGGGATTATTTTAATTAGACAGATCTGTGTGTGTGTGTGTGTGTGTGTGTGTGTGTGTGTGAGTGGAAATGGAGTGGGGAGGAAATGGAGAAAGAGAGATGTATAAAGTCCAATGTGCCCATACACTGCTGTACTTGCTAGAATAAAGTATTATTATTAATTTAAAAAAGAAAAGTGAGTCTGTATGAGCTCTGTGTGACTGCTGTCATGCTTTCTGTACATTTTTAAGCCTGTCTTGCATTAGCTGTTTGTTTCATCACCAGCGTGAAAAGTTATTCAACACTTTTTCCCCCCAGAAAATGAGCACAATTTCTTCTGTGAATCACATCTGTGGGGATGTGAGCCTTTTTCTTAATTAAAGGATCAAATAACCTATTTGTTGGGACAGAAATATTGGACCCCAGATGCCAGGCTCTGGTGAAATGTTATTAGGACAGTATCCGTGGATCTAATTAATGAGAATGAAGAAAATGAGAAAAGAGAAAGAAAAGAAGAAGAATGAGAAAAGATGTATACAGTCTAACGTGCCCGTGTACTGCTACACTGTTGAAAACTGTATAAAAACTGTTTTCTTAAACCCCACTAAGTCTGCATGAGTTCTGTGGGACCACTTTTATGCTTTTAGGCATTGTCTGTATTAGTATAGTATAACCTTAACAGTATAATTATTTTAAAGTTTCTTATTTCTGGTGTACCGTTATACTGATACATCATCGCACGTCTAAATTAGACTGTTCAAATTAGAACTGAATTCAAAAGACTCTTTCACACACGGTTATGTACTGACATATAAATATATAAACACTTTTACACTTTGACATGTATTTTCTCTTTTCAGTCTTGTTCTCCTCAACACTTTTATATCTCATCAAACCATTCGGTGACCCCTCGTGCACTGTGGATGCACTCATTTATCCAGGTTTTTCCTTTCCTTTGTCACCCATCTGTACACCCAAGCTCTAACCTTGGTAACCAAAGAAAATATTTCTTTCTTAGTTTTTTTCTTTTTTAAATAAAAGCAGCGTTTTGTCCCCACAAGGTCAACGAGGATCTCCAGATTCTCCTAATATCCCCACATTCAGTGTGTTATCTATCTATCTATCTATCTATCTACTTTAAAACTTTTGCTTCAGAAGATTTATGAAGTTTGCATTTATAATTTAAATGTTTTGAAAGCCTTGTGGATGTGACAGCTGTGTGGGGGTTTAAAAGTGTATGATTAAATCGTATATGCAATCGTATCCATATAAAATATGGTTAAGGGCTTTGCTTAAGAGACAATGTCTCTGGGAGGGCTGGGATTTAAACTCACGACCTTCACCAGGACATAACCACGGAGCTCCCACTGGCGACACACACGAGGCCTAACAGTTCACTGAGGAGTGAAATTAGGACACAAACACTAAACTGTGCTGTTATATGCTTCCTTCATTGCCTTTTTAGTGCTATATACTCAATTCAGTGCCCTTAATATCCCTAGAAACTCCACTCAGCATAATGTAGAAGAGAAAGTAACCCTTTTCTTTCACGTCCCTCTTAATGAACATGGTTATATGCTAATAAACCCTCTCGGCTGTACACTTGGAGAAAACCGCTCAAGTTTCTTTTCTTTGCTAATGACAGTTTGTGTGATTATGCTAATTTGCTGATATGGCACACCACTGAGATTCATAGTGAATATGTTTGGGGGGCATTTTTGTGTTTGTGTTCTGTGCACAGGATTGTGAGTGTGACTCAGGAAGATTCGAGGTGTCTGAAATCTCCGGCTGTTAGTTTCCCAGTCCTGATCCTGAACTGAACATTGTGGGGGTTTTGCTGCTCGAACACACTTCGAGACTTATCGGCTCATTAACATGACTGTGATAAGGATAAACTGGATGTGTTGGAGCAGGAGAACCAGTAAGCAGAGCAGAGCTTTACTCCAGCACCGCTACTGGGGGATATTTCATTTATTCTATATTTTATATGGCCATCTGTTGAAACTACTGTCATTCTGTTTCTCTCTTAATAATGCTGAGCAAGAAATACCTGTTACTTTGTGAACAGAACAGATCACTGCCCCATCAGTAGCATTCTCAGTTACCCAGGGCGCTCCATAATCTTGGAATTCCAAATAGTTGTGCTGTGTTGTTGTATTAAACACCGTTTAGCAACTTTACCACTTTTGTGGAAGATTAGGTTGGACAGGTGCTCCATCTCAGAAAGTTCTAAATAATGTGATTTGTGAAACTCTATGGGCAGTTCCACTCGGACTAAAATCCTCTGTGAGTAGAAATTTATCCTTTTCTATCTAGGATTAGCTAACTTAATGATAATCTTTTTATTCAATATCCTCTGTCTGGTTATGCGTCATTTTATTGCCCTGCATATTTATATTCCAACACACTCCATGACTGGCCAGCACATTGGCTTTATTTGTTCAATTCACTCCCATGTCGAAAAACAGAAGGGCCTCTGGCTGTTCTGTCATCATTTTGGTGCTATTAGAGTGTGTCATGAATGAATTAAGCTGAAGAGAGAGAGAGAGAGAAAGTCAGAGCGCTGGAGGGTGAGAATGTGACCTTGTGGGAGAGATAGAGAAAGAGAGGGAATAAGTAGGTTACTATGTTAATTTGTACTGAAGGAAAAGAAAGCTTGGAGTAAAGCACTTGTCCTGTGGAGGAGCCTCTCGTGTCTCGGCTCTCCTCCATTAGCCGCTGGTGTACATGCAGAGCTGTAATTTACTCATTGAGCTGAGAGCTGGAGCCTCGAATAATCCACACACCCCATTAATGCTAGTGCTGCCTAAACAGGAAGAATGTCCGTGGTCCTTTTGGGGAAGTAACACATCTGTCTCACTCAGGATTAGCTGGACAGAAAAGAGGGTGTGATTTATGTAGAAAAATAGATGTAGAAAACACGTAAGTCAATACTGTAACAACAGAAGTCTGCCTACACATGATAGGTTTTCCTGTAGTGTAAACAATACAAATATGACACTTTGTTAAGCTATGATTGAGACAATTTGATGATCCGCATAAAACTAGCTGAATAACTACATTCCTACCTGCTGATGTCTTTGAAAATGTAGACTGCTTTTAGGAAGAGTCCAGCTGAGGTGACGGAGATATGTAAGAAATAAAAGCTTGTGTCTGCCTAGAGATAAAAATGAATAAAAGAAACACTTTGTAATGCTACAGCTAATCATTTTATCGACGTTATGTAGAAATACACAACCCCTTTAGACATGTAATTGCATTATAGCCATTTTTATTAATGCTGCAGCTGTAGAGCTTTTTTCACACACAGCGTTTATAATCATCTCTCTCACAGTGCTGCATTTGGGGACCGCTGTGGGGAAGAAAAGAAGATTATTCTGCGCTGTCTAGTGTGTATTAGACCCGCAAACACCAGTTTTTGTGTTTGTGTTGGTGAAATTGCCTGAAAATAAGGCCGGTGTTGTGATCGACTCAATAAATCAACGCTCTGTGTATGGTCATCTACATCTGAAACTTGCTATATGACGAGTTTTGCCATCTATGACAGTTTTTGCCCAGAAAGTAAATATGTTATTCTTTTTCTTTCTACAGTGCAGTTTGCTTCCACATCGTGAGGAACTTGAGACAAACTCCCCATATTTCCTTGACATGTCCTCAGCACTTACAGAAAGCGTCGTGCTATTTCAGAGTGGAGATTATATGCAGTGTATGACTGCACCGAGCATTTTGAATGCAACCTGCTTGATAGTCTTGACATTGATTGCCTACAGAGTCAAAGCTAAAAACGGTGGATAGCACTTTAGTTGTGCATTGAAATACATGATTAGTAAGTAGAAGGTATAACAACACACTCCATGACTGATCTCTGCTCTATAACACACATGAGCAAATCATGTAGCAATTCTCTTACACCAAGGCTGATTACGGCGACAGATCTACACCACGCAGTTCCCCTTAAATTAGCACCAATGTTTAAATCCCTTACTCCCTGCAGGTTTAGGTTAAGTACCATCTGTTTAAAATCAACATAGAAAACTGACTATATATGCCAAAGGAAGAAAAAAAAAACCTGAGTGGTTTTACAAGCACTCAAAGCCAATTCTATTCTAGATTGGCTTTTACTGTGTTTATTATTTATGGCATTTGTGATATCAGACTGCAGAGATTGAATCCTGTTTGTGGAGAGAACGATCCAAACTGCATGTGTGTTGGCATGAACCGCTGCCTAACACCTGCTGTGAGTGACTGATATTGTGTCAGACTGTTTGGAGAGGGTGTGTGTGTGTGTGACGGGAGACACAGGGATGTCTGCAGGTTGTGTATGCTGGAGGAAACAGACACTAATTTATCGGCTTGTTTCTGGCAGTGGTGAATGGATCATTACTGTCACTCGAGCAGCCAAAATTTTGCAATCACGCACTTGTGTTACCGTCCAGATACTTCCCTTATAAGTCAATGCAGTGCCCTGGCGTGAAACTAGATGACTGGCGTGAGATTTAGCCTAATCTTGAACTAAATTTCTCTACCAATGAGGATTAACTATTAAAGATCTAATTAAAACCTTTCAGGCTTAACGTGTGTCCAAAACTTTCTGTAACAACACTACAGTATTCCATAGAAAGACAACGAGGACTTGTGTTTTATGGGCACGATTTACATTTTTGCTGAGAGAGTCGTTTTGCAATTTTACCACCTCTTGGGTGGAGTGGACACATGCTCACGACCAACAAATCATAAAGATGCTGGAGCTCCATGGTTGGCCCCCATGTAGTGCTTTGCCATAGCGTACTCCATATACCTTCTGCTCAGTAGCCCAGTGCCCTAACCACTGAGCCACCAATTTGTTGCATTGGTGCACTGACTGCGTCTGCCATATTTTTTACACTACACATTAGAAACTCCCCAGAGCAGACATTGGAGCCATTAAACAAGAAGAACGTGAAGTGAGTATCACAGTAAAAACCTGGACTTAATAAAGACATCCAAGGACGTGTTTTACATGTTAGATAGCTGAGGGAGAGCCAGTGTTGGCTTGTTTTGAGTGAATTGCACGCTGCTGTTACCTGCTTCACATCAGTGGTTTGGGATCGACAAACAGTTCATCTTTCTGCCCTTCCTCATCGTACTTGTTCTGAGTTAATTGGAGGAGTTTGTCTCTGTTCAGGGGAATTTCCTGTGGGAGTTCACTCTCTAAAGCAGTCGTCTCTATGCACAGTCACAGTACAGGACTTGAAGGTCACACTGGCAGACCCATAGAGAGATGGAGAGACCGAGTGAATGTGAGTACACAGATACAACCCAGTGTTTCTACATGTACCAGGACTTTATTCTAGATATTCAGAATCCATGCATATATACGTCTGTAGAATGGGTTCTAACTGGACGCTGTGTGTGTGTGTGTGTGTATTATACAAAGTAAGATTTTTTCAATTAGATTGTGATTGTGATCTCAGGCCTGAATATACAGCCAGGAAAAGAACAAAACCAGATCAGAGTCTGCCATACAGATCACATCAGCCAATTCTCTTTTTAGTCCAGCGTGAATGAATCTCTTTTTTATTGTCACATAGAGTCAGTTTGTTTGCTAAATGCCAATATGTGACCATCAGCGGTGATGGACGATTCACACCTCCTGCTAAAATACCTAAAATACCACACTGGACTACTATCATAGTGAATCGTGCATCAGTGATGCTGTTGGGCATCAGTGTTGGTTTGGCAGGAACAGGTAGAGATGTGATGAAGAGCCTAATTAGAGCTTTGGCAGAGATTCATACAGATGGCACCTCGCTTTAGGCTCTTACACACAGCTTCCTTCTCTTGTTTTATTCCCTTCTTTTATTCTCTTTCTCTCCCTGTTGAGCCCTGTTTGCTCATTACATTGTGCAGCTTCCAGCAGAAAAAATAGATTATGTTGTGTTTTATGTATTGGACAGAAACATGTTGTCCATCACTAAGTCCTTCGTCCCAGTTTTATCAATAAAACCGGTTATATTGCACATGATGTATACAAATTAATCAGATTACATATATATTACTCACGTTCCCTGTGTTCTTCTTTGATATTAAGTTACGGTGCTGAATTGTTTAGTGTCACACCCTTTCTGGAATGTGTAGATGAGTGTGTATTTGCACTTCTAATGATGTTATTAAAGCTAAAACGTTATGAAATTGCTTTGCCACATCTGTCCTTGTCGGCTGGTTTTGAGTGTAGAGGTGACTCACCACACACCGAGACGCATGGTAATGCTATTAGATTGTAATTTCCAGTTAGGGTAATCACACAGCTCAGCCCCAGGCAGGCTTTGCTTTTTATATTGCTGCATGGATTGGATCTCCCACATCTACGCCTTGAAATCAATAGCTTAAGAGTGGTACTTGCTGTGGAGCTATAATATATTTGATAATATATTGATAAAGTCATATTCCTTCATATATTTTGGCAATACTTGCCCTTCTTTGCAATATAGCCTACTAATTCAAATCATATATAAAGAAATATATTTTATCTACAATATTGCAATGTGTTTCATTTTCCCAGGAGAAGAGCTCAAGGTGTCGAGGAACATTTTGATGTATCTGTATGAGATATTAGCATTCTTTAATTTAATGGGATTTCAAAGGAAACACCATTTCATTTTCATTTTTTTTTGTAAAGATGGATATATTTGCTGCATAACTTTGCGGGATAGATTTGTTGTGTTTCAACATATTACCATGATAAATGTATAATAGGCTAAACCCTGTTTTCTGTATAATAAGTTTCTGTAACTTCTGTATAATACTGTGAAAAATACAGCACACTGAAACAAAAAGGCAAGGCCGCAGCATGCAGGTGTGAATCCAAGAGAGTCCTTTGTGTTAATCCCGATCTGTGCTACTGTGTGTGTTCAGACGCTGTAGTCACGCTGTCTGTCTAAAGTCCCTCCACTGTAGATGTCTCAGTCTGTAAATGGACACAGAATTAGGCCAGAACACAAATTGTGCCCAAACTACAAACCTTCACCCAAATAATGCATTGCCAGCAATTAATGAAGGCTAGTATTAATGAAATCCCACACAGCACACACACCCATGGAAATCTAGTGGTAATTGTGCTCAGTTATCAGGACTAATCAGCTCTTAAATGCTTACATTTTTACATCTTAAATGGTGTTTTAAAACTACAGGAGGTAGTTTTTTTTACACCCCATTACTCAAATCCAGACCGTAAGGCCCTAAACTACTGCACAATTTAAACTACTGCTTTAAAACACTTGATTCAGGGCTGGAGGTTCCTCCAGGCCTGCAGTCGAGTCACGTGGCTCTGTATCATCATTCTTTTATCACTTTTATTACAGCATTTTGGTCGACAATAAAAAAGGGCAAGCAGTTTGTTTCTGACAGGTGTGTGTGTGTGTGTGTGTGTGTGTGTGTGTGAGTGTGAGTGTGAGTGTGTGTGTGTGTGTGTGGTGCATTTATAGGTTGGTGTTGGTTCATTAATGCACTGTTGTCTGTCATAAAGCATGCGAGCAGATGAGCAAAGAGTCGATTTACGATAGCAAAAACCTCAGATTTACTGCTTGTATGAAATGTGAACTCTGTTACCCACAGTCCTTTGCTGGACTCAGTGGAGCTGTTTAATGGAGTTTACGTCTCTCAGTTTACCGCCATGACAAAGAGAGACCTCAATGTTTTCATCAACCGACTGGCTTTTAATTACATTATGTTGTATCTTAAAGATCAAATGACATCTCCTTGGCAGCTGTTATTCCTCTTATTAGTGTCCTTTTCCTTTTTAAAGACAGAGCCCAGGTTTCATCTGATCCACTCCGACCCAACCAGTCTTATAAAATGCACAGGAACTCTAAGGTAGAATTCTACATTCACTTCATATTTGAGGAGCAGGTTAAATCAATCACAGAGCAGCTGATAAAAACGTACAGAGTGGTGTAAACACAAAGCTCACAACATGGTGAGGGTGTGTTTATTGAATCGGAGTGTGGACGAGGAGGCGCAGTCGTGCTCAGTGATGGCGATGTGATGCTCGTGAGGAGAAATATTCTGAGGGGGTCAGGATCTTCTGCGAGGCAATGAGAGTTCTCTCTAACACCAATTTTTATTTCCCCTCTTGTGTGAATGAGCTCTTAGATAGAATGCTATATGCTGTTCTCCGCCTCGGGTGAATATGCATTTGTTATTGTATTGGTTTACAGAGTTTGTCCTTGGTGCTGAAGTGCTTTAGAGGGGAAAATCCTTCTATCTGAGAATAGAATGCTATTTATTGTCACATATACAAGTACAGTACAGTACAGTGAAATTGATTCTTCACATATCCCAGCATGTTGGTAAGCTGG
>JAOUQW010048965.1:0-15844 GCA_028565825.1 Olivaichthys viedmensis | reverse complement strand
TTCTCACTTGCTTCTGTCTCTGCAGGTAAAATCCCAGAACAGCCTTGATTCTGTTTTTATCTAAAAAGTGCTCTATTGCTGAATATCTCACTTTCTTTAATGATGCACAAACATTTCTCTGTAATATTTTGTAAAATGACTGTTTGGAAATGTAAAAAGTGCTCTTTTCTAATGACACACTAATGCAGAAGACATCAAATAAACATTTAAGACAAAATGTATATAAAACATTTAGGGTGCCTAGACTTTTGCACAGTACTGTATGTACAGAGAATCTTCCTTCAGCAAATCTACGGACGCTGCATGTCAGTTTTGTTCCCCAAGGTACAAACAATGTAAACGCACCCTGAAATTACAGCAGTGGTCCTAAAGGTCCAATTACAGTCAGCTCCAGAATTATTGGCACCCTTGGTAAGGATGTGTAAAAAAGGTTCTGAAAAAATGTCTTTGTGGTTAATTAGCTTAATCTCACACTGAAAATATGAGAGAAATCTCATCTTTAATTGAAGTTAATTTATTCTAAGAAAAACAAAAACAAAACCCTAATCCAATAATATATTGTGTCACAATTATTGGCACCCCTTTAAATTCTTATGAACAAAATGTGCATGTTCCCATATTTTACCAAGGGTGCCAATAATTCTGGAGCTGACTATATGTATTTTTAATGACTTTTAAAGGTACACTACATTCACTTTTCCAGGTGAAATATACACACTAAAGGTGTCCTCGAGTGTCCCACCCCAGTAACAAGTGTCTGTACCCTGATGGGTAAAGTTTAGTACTCCTTTCGAAGCCCAAATGCCTGCAGATGAAAATTTAAATCCTTTTTCTCAGTGATCTCCTCATGTAGATCACACTTGCTAGTTTTCTGTCCTCCTTGCAGTTTTTCCCATCACAAAGGGGGTCATTGTTATATTTAGATGATGAGACACTTCAGTAAAGAACAGCAGCAGCACAGTTGCCTGCCGGTGTGTAAATGACTGACGCAGGAATAAACAACGAACGCCACTAAATGACTCTGCATGTTGAATCAGCACCTATGAAAAGCAATTTCTTCAAACAGAGAGAGTACAGGAATGATTTTCCCCCCAAAGTGCATCAATAAGCCATTAGGCTTGGAGAAGGCAGGAGCTTTAGATTAATGTGTACATGTGCTTTTATTAATATTACTGATATCAGAAGGGCTATAGTCTACAGTCTATCCATGTATAGAGCAAGTCAATTTTAAACATTTATTCTCAAAATACACATACAGACACTACACGTAACATTCAACAATCAGGCACAAACTGGACGGAAACAAGAGGGCTTTTTAAACACTCCTAAATCACTAACAAACGACATGCAGATGGGGACAATCACATCACAAGACAGGGAATCACAAGCACAAACTATGGGCACGTGGCGCACGTCACCATGGCAAACTTAATTTTTGCAAGGCGGCGTGCGCGTGACAGAGCAAGCATAGCAAGCACCCACAACAGGCGGGAGGGGGGGTCAGGGCCCGTGGGCACAATGTCCATGTCCGGAGCTCACCCCGGAGGCCAGCACCTTGCGGGGGAGCAAAGTCCATCCCCAGTGCTGCCAGGGAGTGAAGTGATGACGTGCTCTGCCGGGGCAGGATGCAGCGCGTTGTTGTCCCCACAGCCCGGGGGCGGAGCAATGACTTCCTCCCCAGGATTGGAAGACGGAGGGACGTTGCCGTCCCTGAAGCCCGGGGACGGAGCGATGACGTCCTCTGCGATGTCAGGAGGCTGAGGCGTCGCTGACGCTGAGGCGTCGCTGAGGCTGAGGCGTCGCCGTCCCCGAAGCCCGAGGGCGGAGCTATGATGTCCTCGGCAAAGGCCCCCAGCGGTGCTTCCCCCAAGATGATCAGTCTCCGGAAGAGCTCCGCAAGCTGGTTCATCTCGGCATCAGGGAACTCATGTACGCCTCCTGCAGCGTCAGGGAATTTGGTCACGCCTCCTGCGGCGTCAGGGAACTCAGGTACGCCTCCTGTGGCGTCAGGGAATTCGTCAACGCCTCCTGCAATGTCAGGGAATTCGGCCACGGCTGCCGTCATTAGCCCCGTGACTCAGACGAATCGGCGTGGAGCTGCGATTGGGTGGGTGGAAGGCGGCGGCTGTTTCTGGCTCCCCAGTGCGGCATCGCTCCTCGGCGATTGGCGTGGAGGCTGGCAACGGCTGCTTTTGGCTCGGCTGCATCACGAGTGACGCCAGCAAGGCAGCCAGCTCATCGAGCCGGGTCTGCCGCACCTCCTGCTCCTTACGGAGTCCGGCAAAGCCTATCGTATCCCAGGGGGGATGGGGCCGCCCCCACCGCGGTGGCCATCAGCATGAGGCTGATGCTGTAGCATAACCAGAGCTGATGTTCTGCGGTTTCCGCCTGCAGTTCCGCCAGGCTGACTGCATTCGAGGCACGGCTTGCTGTGTCCATGTTTTGGGTGCTTGATTCTGCCACGTTGTAACGCGGGAGACAGGACACAAGTGCAAGCTGATCAATTTTAAACATTTATTCTCAAAATACACATACATACACTACACGTAACAAACAATCAGGCAGAAACTGGACGGAAACAAGAGGGCTTTTTAAACACAAACTATGGGCACGTGGTGCACGTCGCCATGGCAAACTTAATTTTCGTGAGGCGGCGTGCGCGTGACAATGCTGGACCTGATACTTGATCAAAATAAATCAAACATTAACAGATAGGGTCATGATAAGACACAATGATAATGACCTGATAATGATGTTATAGCAGATCAGATAAAATCCTCAGATGAGGAAACATCAAACTTTAATGGCACATTAACACGTTATTATCTTATTGATTTTAAAGAAATACAGAAAGAAAAAAATGAAAGAAAATAGAGATTGAAAATAGGAAGAAGAAAGAAAATGAAAAAAGGAGAAAAGAAAGAAGAAAGAAAAAAAGGAAAAAGCAAGAAATTAAAAATAAATATATAAATTGAAAAAAGGAAGAAAGAAAGAAAACATAAAGGAAAAGAAAGAAAAAAGGAAGGATTAAAAAAGAGATTGAGGAAAGACATATAGGTGTAGCTCAGGAGAAAATCCTCAGGACCTGATAATGAGGAATCATCAAACTTTAATGGCACAATTAGCACGCTATAGTCTTTATTTATTTGAAACAGAAAGAAAGGAAATGAAAAAATAAAGGAAGATCAGCTTTGGTGAGGACGGACATCATCCATCATGCTGATGTGCTGAACCTTCCTGCTAATTGATGCACATTAAATATGCAAACTGAGGCATTATGGGATCATACACAGTAGTAATGCATGTTTATAATAAACTGACGCTCAGTACAGATATTTGCACGTTATATTTACTAAACCCGTAAATGAAAACACAGAAACTATGCTCCATGCCCCCATGTACTTGTAGCACCAGGTGTAAAAAGGAAAGCGATTACAGCATCGGTTCTGGTGTAAAATGGGCTTAATCCCCAAACCAGAGGTACCTGATTTCTGTTCAAGACCTTTGCATTGGAGTTTTACTGAATGTTATTGGAAATGTACTCTCTCTCTTTGCCCTGTAAGCTTCATATATATATATATATATATATATATATATGTAGAGAGAGAGAGAGAGAGAGAGAGAGAGAGTGATTTTAAAAAAAAGAAAGAGAGGAAAGTGTCACCCTGAGTGATGCATCGGGATTAGAAGGCTTGCAACAAACAAAGGAAAGAAAGAAAGAAACAAACAAAGGATAAGAAAAGAAGAAAGAAAGAAAGTGTCACAGTGTAGCGGCAGATGGAGGCAGGACACAGGCGTAAAGCCGTTTAAACATCGACCATTTATTTTAAACTGTAAACATCAAACAAACACAGCGCGACATGACACTAATGAACACATACACACGTTGCACGCATGGCGGCCGTCGCCGTGGCAACCGGCATGCACGATCACACGCACAGCAGCGCGAGGCGGCATACGCGTGACGGAAAGGAAGGAAGGATGGGTTGAAGAAAAAAGAAGGACAGGAAAAAAACAAAGAAACAAAAACAAAGGAAGGAAGGGTTGAAGATAAAAGGAGGAAAGAAAGAAGGAAAGAAAGAAAGAAAGAAAAAGAAACAAACAAAGGAAGAAAGGAAGGGTTGAAGAAAAAAGAGAAAGAAAAAGAAAGAAAGAGAAAAAAGAAAGAGAGAAAAAGAAAGAAAGAAAGAAAGAAAGAAAAAGAAAGACAGAAAGAAAGAAAGAAAAATAAACAAACAAAGGAAGAAAGGAAGGGTTGAAGAAAAAAGAGAAAGAAAAAGAAAAAGAGAAAAAAGAAAGAAAGACAGAAAGAAAGAAAAAGAAAAAGAAAGACAGAAAGAAAGAAAGACAGAAAGGTGACTCCACCCTGGTGGGATCAGGAGACCTGGACCAGGGGTGTGGCGCTGCACCCCACTCTGGAGTCCGGCACTGCTGTGTATCTATATCACGGTGGAAATCCTGTATCATCTTTCTAATAAAACTCTGGACACTGTGTGTAAAATTTGGTGAAGTTTCTCCTCACATTCGGGCAGCTTCAATAAAATATCTCTCAGGATCTGTAACTGGAAGACAAAACACATGATGTGGACCACCAACTTCCAACCAATGAGAACAAGGACGTATCTACTCGCCTGTCAATTCAGAAAGCTCTTTCTCCTGCACTTGCATTGAGGTGAACACTAAATGGAGGGTCCGTATTTGTTTGGATTTTGGGTTTTAAAACAGCCAACAGCATCTAACCTTTAAATGTTAAACATTACACTTCTTATCATGCCCCCAAGCAATTCCCTAAATGTGTGCATATAAAAAAGATAGGTGAAATGTAATAGAAGATATTTTAATCAAATTTTGGTTTAAAAATAAATAAATAATAATAATTTAAAAAAAGTTACAACTAAGGAGAGATTCAGCTGAATAAATAATTGTTGCTCTGAGAAAGATTTAAGAAATCATCTTCCAAGCTCAATCTTCACAAAGAGCTCAGGGAAATAAAGAGATGAGTCACTGGTGTTGAGTGTCAGACAGGCCACGCTGAAGCCTCACGCTTTACAAGGCCACTTGGGAAATTGAAAATATCTTGATTCTGGCTCATAAAAGTGATGAATAAGGAGGAAGGTCACATTAAGCGCTCACGTTTGACAGAAAAGAAACTCGTTTCACCTTGAGAACTGGATTCATGCTCACCTGTAAATATAATCTGGGATATGAATAATGTTAATGTGACAGTATATAATAGCTGGACAGTCTTTAGTAGATGATATACAATACTATAGGATCTATTTACAAATGTCCAGATGTACTACACAAGATGAGGCATTGGAAACATGGACTGCAAGTACATGCTAGCTAAAGACTAACGACGAGGCTAATGATTTAGCTAGCTAACCCGTCTTTTATACAATGCATAGGCAGACTGACACTGGAAATGAGACAACTGTCAGGAATATAAAAAATTTTCAACTTTTCACTTCTGAAGAATATCAGAATCCAGCTAATGCAGCTTGATGGTAATACTGAGTTAAGTGGCTATCACACCATATAACAGATTAGTGTTGGTGATTAGGAAAGGTTTCAGGTAGAAGCCTTTAGTACGCATTAGAAAGAAACATTAAAGCTACAATGCATAGAAATTGTTTTTGTTAAAAAAGAAAACATCATTAATGGACAGGGGAGAAAAAATACTCTACAACATGAAGTTCCGGATCTGCTGAGAGTCGCCCTGACAATCCTGTCATAATAATTCACAATAAGCCACAAGAAGCCTTTCCACTTCAACAAGGCCTTGTGTTAGCTGGCTATCTTGCTACTATCGGCTCTGTGTTGTTCTCTGATCTCGCAGAACACAGTTAGACGCTGCATCTGCGATCAAGTCCGTGATTCACAAACAGCACTGCAGAATCACAATAAAGCATAAAACAGCCGATGGTAGCGAGCTAACCGGATAACGTTAGCGCACTAGCTAAAAGACAAGCGCTTGTTAAAGGTGAGAGGTTTTGCTCTTTCACGTAGTAATCAGTAACTGTGACAGTCACATTAAGGTGCACAATAAAGATTTACTTCGTGGCCCAAACCGTATACTGCCGCACTACATAGTATGTCATTACACCAATGGTGTCATTGCTATTTAGGCATCCTATTTAGTGCATATAATCAGATTAATCCGTGCAGTGGAGAAGGACGCAGCACAACCCACGTTGTGAAATGTTCTTCTGCGAGTAGCTCGCAATAGTATTTTTTATTTTTTTTTACCAGAGAGGTCAAAATTCTTAAATCTTCTATCCAGCAGCTTTAAATAACTTCAACAAACGAACAAACAAAAAAAGAAAAATTGATGCAAAAATGCTAGTGCTATCAGTTTGAGCTGGTCAGAACTTACTTTGTCTACTTCTACATGTCCTCCAGGCATGTTTTGTCCTTTTACCATATCTAGAGCTTCAAATGCAAAATTTGTCTATAGGAAATGTTGACTCGTTTTCTCAAGTGCCGAAAACTTGACCAAGGATAGAAATGGTTGCTAAGCAGTGATTGAATGGCCAAGAAAATAAGTAAATAAAAAAATAATAAAGCAGGGCTTGAGATCGGTCAATTAAGCACTTACTGTACATGTCCAGAATTCAGCTTTAATGCTTGACCTACAGTAGTATACTGAGTTCTTTGATCTCAAGCTGAATGAATGTCACCTTTCTCCTTCACTTTGGGGGAAAATTACAGCACATGATGCAATGCCAGTCCAGGCAGCAGTGTGATGGAGATGTACAGCCACAGAGGACCTGAACGCTCAGGAGAGAGCGGCGGAGTTCGAGAGAGAGGGCACTGGGCTTTGCTCTGAAAAGAAACCCAGCCAGCAGCAAAGGCTGATCATTATCCTCACGTCAAGAAGAAGGATTCTTTTTGAGAAATGAAGCAGCGGTGGTCAGTAATGTTCCGATAGCAGGGGCCATAGAACGAGTAACGGCCACATCAGCAAAGCCGCACCACTCCTCCCCCCTACTGTGCCTTAAAGGAGACTCATTAATAACATCCCGCCATTCTTCCTCCCCGCAAAATCCCCCGCAGATGCAAAGACCAACCACAGCAATTCAGGCCAAAGACCATTTGTCTCCCACACTTGGCCTTGGCGACGCTGCCGGGCTCCTTGGATTGTGGCACTGAAGATTGAGGTCTCTTTCAGAGAATGAAAGTTTTAATCTCAAGGGCTCTTTGGTCTTAAGAGAAATGGAGGAGTTGAGCAAGGTAAAGAAATGCAAGAGAAGGATAGGGACTTCTGAAGAACTTTTAGCTTTGCCACCTGAAATGCTGCCCCACTTCCCCTTAAAAACCTTACAATATAATGTAAATTTTAATGAAGCACAATGGAAATATACCACCTAAACTCCTGAAATGGACAAGAAATGTAAAAAGAAACAAAATCCATTGTTCATGTGCAGATTTAGACAACCAGCCCACCGGTTGCAAGAAATCGAGAACATACACATGAACATGCACATGACTAGAATAAAACCAGCAAAAATCATGCATCTTGTCCCCATGAACACTCCATGTAAAACTTTCTAGACCCATTACTGCCCCCATGCCTCTGTTAGGGCTAACACTGAGTTTTGCTCTAAAGGCAACAACTACTTCTTTACAGAGATGTTTACTTTATGCAAGTCCGAGTCAAGTCTCAAGTCTCAGTGCTACAAGTCACTGAGCTACAATTCAGAGTGAAGTCTCAAGCCTCTGTGCTACAAGTCTGAGGCAAGTCTCAAGTCTCTGTGCTACAAGTCTGAGGCAAGTCTCAAGTGTCTGTGCTACAAGTCCAAGTGAAGTCTCAAGCCTCTGTGCTACAAGTCCGGGTCAAGTCTCAAGTCTTTTTGCTGCAAGTCTCAAGTCTCAGAGCTACAAGTCTGAGTCAAGTCTCAAGTCTCAGAGCTACAAGTTCGGGTCAAGTCTCAAGTCTGTGTGCTACAAGTCCGAGGCAAGTCTCAAGTCTGTGTCCTACAAGTCCAAGGCAAGTCTCAAGTCTGTGTCCTACAAGTCCGAGGCAAGTCTCAAGTCTGTGTCCTACAAGTCCGAGGCAAGTCTCAAGTCTTTGTGCTACGAGTTCGAGTCAAGTCTCAGTCTCGGAGCTTCAAGTCCAAATTTAGTTTCAAGTCTTCGTCATGACCTTTAGTGTGGACTTAAATCGTTAGACATCTTATTGCTAGGTAGCTAGCAGACTTGCTATCCAAACTAATCAATCTTTCTGGGTGTGTTCTATAAAATTCTAAGTTGTTTGTTTATTTGGTGCTGCATTTATTCATATGGCACTTCAGTGAAGTCCATCACACTGAAAGGTTTTGTAACAGAAGGTTATAATAAAAAGCTCATCGTCTGAAGTGTCATGGTTATGACTTATCCACTTTTACAGTGGGTAATTATGGAAGTAGTTTCATATAAACAAATACACACACTGTATCTGGTATTAGTTTAACATCACTTCTACTGTTATTTGTGGTACTTAAAAAACGTTATACCCTGCAAATCTTTATATCCCCATTTAACCACATCCCCGACGGTAAGACGAGAAGGTTAGACTTGTCTGGGAAAAGGCACATGCCTGCGACGGACATCAAGCGGATCTGCAGTGAACAGACTCCCTCTGGCACTGCCAGCTGGCCACAACGTTCCCCAGATGAAATGCACCCAGTTTTGGCAGTTACGGACGCAGAGAACTGAGTGCGTCCTAAAACAGTGTTCACTTATTCAGTAAGTAACCCTAGAGGCCCCAGAGAGGGAGCTGTAATCCCAGCAGTTTACTGCTACACTGCTCAAGCTCAGGATTATTTTTTCACACTGGGCTGGAGTTCAGAGCCTCGTTCTTTAAACAGGGATTACTGAAATGGCTGGATTGGATTGCTGACGATTTCACATGATCCTGGATCCAACATAATCACGATTAGATCATATAGTAGTGTAATACATATATCTAATTTTTTAATCTAATTTAGCGTAGGCGCAAGATACAAATTCGAGGTCACGAAAACATAGGTTTTTTTTGTGCTCTTAATTTGCTACTGCGAGTTCTTAAATGAATAAAATTGTGCCCACGTTTTGGTTAATTTAATGGATCAACAAAAACATGGGCACAATTTTATTCATTTAAGAACTCGCAGTAGCAAATTAAGAGCACAAATTAAGTAAACGGTATGCACGTATTATGATTTCATGACCTCGATTTGCTATCTTTTTGCTACAATAAACTAAATCGTGTGAATGTGTTTACATTTTGCGCACAAAAAATAAATAATTTAATGTCCTCTCCAGGGCTCCGTACCATTCTCATTAGCCTGTCGTTTGTCTTGCCGATTATCTGCCGTTATCCCAGTTAACTTAATCCGGTTATTCTAATCCAGCTTGCATGTGATACTATACACTCTCATAAAAAAATAAAGGGTACTAAACTGTACCTTTCCTTGTCACTAGGGTGGTACCCTCAATTGTACATTCTTTTGTACCTTAAGTATGCATCTTTTACCTGGGAAGATGCATGTAGTGCACCTTTAAAAGCTAATTATACATACAACAGTGGTCCTTAAGGTCCAATTATGTACCCAATATTTTTATTTTTTTAAAGGAATGCTATATTCATTATCAGGTGAAAGGTGCATACTAAAGGTACAAAAGATGTACCATTGAGGGTACCACCCCAGCGACAAGGAAAAGGTACAGTTTAGTACCGATTATTCTGAGAGAGTGTAGAACCGAATGAACCCGTTTGGAATCATCGCAATAAGCAGATCTGGCATCATCTTATCGTGGATTTGTTAAGTGACGTACAAACATGTACTGACAAAAACAAAAACACACACAGAAATGGAAAAAACAAACAAACATGTATTTGGTCTTTTATTTCAGTAAACGTAACAAAATCAAAAATCGATTTCGTCGAGGAACCAACACAGTTGAGATGATGGGCCATACATATAAACTTTTAAAAAATGTACAAAAAAGAACTTTTGAATGATGGTGAGAAACTACAGTGCAGTAACTCAGGAACACAGTCACATTTTCGACACTGTTACCAGTCGCATCAAGTGACCAAACCGTGGAAGGGAAAAGAGGGCGAGCGATTGTGATGGTTGCTTTTGTTTTTAACAAAAGGCAAGGCAATGCCGTGGCTGGAATGTAGCAGGAAATTAATTTTATTTCAGCATGTGATACTGTGCATGAACGCCAACTGAGATCTGGCACAGACAGGCACTTGTGTGTTTACATCCACAAAAACAAAGAAGGGAAAGAAAATAAATACAAGGAAAAAACCCAAAAACGCTCTATTGCTTGAAAAAGCCATTTAAAACAAATGTTTCTTGATTAAACCTTGGTTAAACTAACTATCAAATGGTCATATAAACAGTATATAACAAATCTGCGGTAAGGCATTGCTGTCTAAAAATAGTGTCGTCTCCAGTGTTGAGGCATTTGGCAAAAAGTAAAATATGAAGCCACTCCCGAGTATATTTTTGCAACACCGTAGGCCTCTTCAGGAAATACATACATACACACAAAGCCTGTCCATTTCCCACTGTAGCTTAATGCTTTGGATATTTTGCTCTGCACAAAGTAGTGTTGAACTGCTGTCCTGTTTCTGCTCAAGTTTCCCAAGCCTGAGTGTGCAGGCATCCAACAAGGCACTTATTGAGAAATAAGGACAAGGTTCTGGTGTGAACTTTAGAGTCCAGTTGGACATTTAAAACACTGTGCAAAAATCCCTGGTGAGATTGTGTATCCTCTCCCAATAACACAAACATTGTGGGGGAAAACTAACATTATTCCCCTAGCACTTTCTTTTACAGTACAGTACTTCGTATTTAACAGGCAATTATGTGAATTTACAATTACAAGTAATTTCTGTTAACTAATGTGAAAACTACCAGGTTTGTACGACCACAATGCAACAATTACTCAGTTTTTAATAGGTAATAACGTAGTACTTCCATGTTATACTAATGTAAAAAATGCCAGGTATACGAAGACGAGTAGTGAATACTAAGACGCAACATAATATGGTGTAACAAATGTGTAGCAATGCCCGTAAAATGATATAATTATTCAACACTTACTTGAGAGTAAATGGTTATTGATATTTTGTCCAAATACTGCCATATACATGTACTCGTTATTTATTTATTTGGTTTTACCTTAATTACTATGTACTAAGTATGCAAAACTACATATTTAGCCATTCATTTCTGAGTAATTATTGTACTTTAGTGCCAATTATTGACTAGTCGTTCTCACCCAACGTACAGACAGGACATTCATTTACCTAATTAAATACCAAGTAGTTACCGTACTGTAAAATAAAGTGCTATCATAATACACCCAGGCAAAAGTGGCACTAAAGGCAACTTTAAGATCTGAAGATTTTTTTTGGTGGATAACCTCAAAGCTTGACCATAAACAACCCTGAAACCTGTGCTAATAAAACTCTAAAGTTCTCCTGACAACCATGCCATAAATCGGACAGCGAGCTAAACTTGATCAGATGTCGTTCTTCAAAAAACACCTCTCGGTAGCATGGATGACAACAAGCAGCAGAAATCTTAGAGAACAATGCGACACTTCCTATGAACCCTGTATTAATAATGCATTATAAAACTGTATTATATAGCATAGATAATACATTATAACGCCTGGTATAAGGCTGTTATAGTTAACATGCATAACACTTTATAAAGCATTAGGACATGACATGCTGTTGTATAGCATCCATAATTCCTTATAGTGCCTGACATAAGCATGTATAATTGCTCATATGTAGTTATCCTATTAACAGATATTATAATGTGTTATATATCCTGACATTACAGTCATATGCTCATGCTTTATGAAGTGTTATGCATGTAATCTTAACTACTTATTAGGATTTATACGGGATTATGCCAGACATAAGGCATTATGGATGTTGTATAACACATTATAAATGAATGTAACCATAACTACTTATGAGTAGCTATACAGGCTTATGGCAGGCACTATAAGGAATTATGGATGCTGTGTAACACATTATAAATGCATGTAACAATAACTAGTTATAACTACTACATATAGCATCCATAATACCTTATAGTGCCTGACATAAGCCTGTATAAATGCTCATAACACATTATAATAAATTTTTGTAACTATAACTACTTATGGGCAATTATACAGGCTTTTGGCAGGTATTATAAGGTATGCTATATAACATGTTATAAATGCATTTATAATGCATTATGAATAAAAGATTAACAGGAAGTGTTTTCCCAGAACAGTTCAGCACCTGTTCAGTTTTACAGGTTTTAAATCTTGAAAAGTTTTACGGCTCATCAAACACATCCAGCATGGTGGACAGCGACCAAACTGGAATGTTTATACAGACCACAATTCTACGCTGGCTTTTTTTCCTGAGGGTCTGAGATCATAAACGTAGCCATGCAATAGTGCTTCCTGTATTGGATTATGACAAATTAACAGCTAAAAAACAATGATGGCCAGCAGATGGATAAATGACACTGAACAAACTGTGCTGGGTTCAGCATGGCTTGGGTAAGTTTGCATATCGCATATAATGAACATCTCTCTGGTCATGTGATCATGTTCACTACAAGTGATTTTAACAAACATTTCTCTAAAAAAGGTATTGTGTTGCAAATCAACTGTATGAAACATCAGCATGAAATTCCAGCTGGATATTAAGCTCAATACATATCTATAAAAACTCTGTATAAAACTAGGACTGTTTTTAATACAAAAATAAGCAGCATGAGTAATTCAGAGGACATGTAAAAGCTATCTTTGGCTGGATATGATCCAAAAAATAATTGGAAGGCAAAATAAAAGAGGAATGGGGTGATTTCAAAATTTTCCATGCAAATCTGGCAACATGACCAAGTAAGTCATGATGCAAGTGCATGAAATATTGATTTCTATATTTCACCTCTGAGCATAATCCTGCAAATTGGTATCCGTGCTCTCAAGGCGGCCCTGTAGTGCGCTAAAGGTAGTAGATGCATAAATTATTTAGCTACAGTGTGTGTATATTGCGATGTTCCATACCCAGTGAATATGGGACATTTCCAGAAGACACAAAAATGGCATCTAAAGTTACTTCTTTAAAACTGGACTTTTCAAAGCAGGTCGAGTGAAACAGTTGGGGTTGTGCTCATGAATGTTTGTGTTACAGCCCTGCGCTTGGAACTAGCCAGATTATCCAGGTCCAAATAAATAACAGATAAAGGAAAGGAACGTCTCTGGAGGAAATACACAAATATAAAAAAAATTATAAAAAAAAATCAAAAACATCCTCCAGAGCTGAGCTCCCCCCTCCCCTCGACAAGACATTTAAAAACATACGGTTAAGACCATCCAGTTTAGCATCTGTTACATCTCTCAATCTCTCAAAAATAAACTTTATTCCAAACTGTACACATCTAAAATATATAACGTATATATAGTACCCATCTATAGCTTTATAAAATTATTCTCCTAAAAAAAAAAAAAAAAAAAAAAAAATAGAATAAAAAAAGTTCTTAGAGCTAACGTGCAAATTTGGACCAGAAATAAGCAGATAGAAGGCATCATGAAACTGAAGGCGGTTCTGAACGTTCTTGGAGACGCTCGGGCGAGTCCGAGAGGTTCTCGCCACCTTTCTGTAGGAGAACGTCTGAGCCTTCTGGACTCTTTTTATAAGTGACTCCCGGAGGACCCCCACTAGGGGTCGATATGAGCTGAACGCTCTCCATCTGAGGCACCGGCGGTGTGGAGGTGAGGGGGTTTAACTCAGGAGGAGAGTTCCCCACAGATTGAGGAGGTTCTTTGGTGTAAGGTAGTGTGCTGCTCTCCGTGAGGTTTGAGTCTAAATTCTCAGAGTTCTCCACAAGATGGTTCTCGGGGTTCCTCAAACTCTGTGACGTGTCCTTCATCTCAATGCTCTTTGGCAGGCCGGGATTGGGCGCGTTCTCCTTGTGTTTGGCGTGGGCGGGGTGGGGGTGTGTCACTCGGGAGCTGCAGTGTTTAAGGACAGGCCTGCAGAAGGGGAAGAGCTTCGTTTGGTTCTGGCTCAGAAGGTGCCTGCGCATCTCCGGTGGCAGCCTGTCCAGCTGTCTTCCAACCTGCACCGGACTGGGGAACAGAGAACCCTGACAGGCTCGGTAGAAGTATCTGGAACACAAACGCGGGCCAAAGGAACGTGAGGTGAAACCAACACTTTGCTATCAAACCTCAAACCATGAGTTAGATAAAAGCAGAGCCAGATGTACCTCGGCAGAAGAGCCGCAATCGGAGTGACGACGCACAGCAGGTAGAAAAGAGGGTCTCCCAGAAGTCTTTGCATGGTCCAGTAGGGGTTGGAGGGGGAGTAACAGGTGGGGCAGGAGGTGTTGTAGCACAGGGCAACCGTAAAGAAGAGTGCAATGCTGAACGCTATGGACACCCAGTTCATCCAGGTCTGAGACAAAAGGAGACAAGAATAATCAAAAAAGGAAGGACAAAGGAAATAAAGAAAGAGAAAAAGAAGAGAAAGGGAAAGACAGGAGAAAAGCAGTAAGAGAGAAAAAGGAAAGAAAGAAATAGGAGGGAGTGAGAAGAACGAAAAAAATAGGCAAAAGAAAAAAGGAGAGGAAAAAAAGAAAAGAAAGAATAAATAAAGAGGAAAAATGAGAAAGAAAAGGAGGGAGAGAGAAAAAAAGGGAGGCAAAAAGAAGGAAATAAAAAAAGACAGAAAGGGTGGGAGGAAGAAAATACAGAAAAAAAGAGAGAATAAAGAGGAAAAATGAGAAAGAAAGAATGAAAGAGAAAAGAAGGGAGGCCGAAAGGGTGGGAGGAAGAGAGAAGGAAAAAAAAAAAAAAAAGGAAAAGAAAAAGACAGGAAGAGGGAAACTAGCAAAAAAATGCAAGAAAAGCAAAAAGAGAAAATGAGATTGAAAGAGAGAAAGAAAGTGAGCTATTTGAATAGCAATATGGTATTAAAACCCATCCCTACTTATTATAAAAACCTCACTCTCGGGTGTGGCCTGAACTGAACATGTTCCCCATGCACCTGTCACTCCACTTCTTGGAAACGTTCACTCTTAACATGCACTCGAAACTGTGAAGAACAGCCTCCTCCATACAGGAAGCCATCGCTCGCGTCCCGGAGACGGCGTGGGCCGCCGAGGACATTTTTCACGCACAGAAACGTGTCGGCTTCAGATTTACTGCAGCAGCGTAATGGAAAGAGCTCTAATCTAATTCAGCTTCATGAATATCAAACACGCTCGTGTGAGAGAGTCAGGTAGGAATGAGCCACACACACACACACACACACACACACACACACACACACACACGCCAAAACATTAGTTTGAACTATTAGTTTTGGCCCCCTCTCTCCTGTTTGTGTCAGATGAGCATGCATCACAGCATGCGTGTGCGTGTGTGTGTGTGTGTTGGAGGGGGGTAAGAGAACAGCGGAGGCTGGAATATGGGCTGCGCTACCTGTCAGGGTGATGCATTGTTGCATAGCATCTCTCCTGATTCAATCCAATCAGCCGAGCTGGTTGTATAAATATCTGGTGGCGGGTCGACCTGTCTGCACTGCCACAGCTAACAGCCTCATCGCATTCAAGCTTCACTTCCCTACGCCATCCTGCAGGTCACTGCTGAAAAGCTACAGCCACGTCTCTAACAATCCTGTGTAGTGTTGTGGTGCGACAACGATCACTAGAAAAGTTACAGAAGATAATTTGAATCCTTATACTGAAGTAAAAGTAATTATATATACTATACATATATATACATACTATAGTATATATACTATACTTAAAACTATAAAGCTTTACTGAGCCCTTAAAAAAACCCAGGT
>JAOUQW010048829.1:0-15870 GCA_028565825.1 Olivaichthys viedmensis | reverse complement strand
TTTAGAAATACTCAACAGCCCGTCTGGCACCAACAATCATGCCACGGTCAAAATCACTGAGATCAAATTTTTTCCCCCATTCTGATGGTTGATGTGGACATTACCTGAAGCTGCTGGTCCGTATCTGCATGATTGTATGCATTGCCCTGCTTCCACACAATTGGCTGATTAGATAATTGCATGAATGAGGTGTACATGTTCCTAATAAAGTGCTCGGTGAGTGTATATCGTCGCTGTCCAATGAAAAACATGTATCTCCAAAATTCCAATTTTTCAGGAACACGAAAAAACATTTATTCTTATCATTAATCATACACAATAAATCTGAAATTCACGGTGTGATTTGTCAGCTTTTCATTGTTCATTTAACTGCTTTGGGTATATAGAGGCTTTTGCCCACATTCTATATATGATAAAAAGATACATGCTTTTCTTTGGACAGCGACAATATACACTACTGTATATTGTGTGACTAAATATACATACGTCTCCATCAGATTTGACTGAACATCATAAATGCTAACCAATTATCAACGCTTGCTCTGTATGAACAATTATGGTATTTCTCACACACTGAGTAATCTCTTGGTTTCATCAGAGCAATGGAGCCATTTAGACACAATACAGCTGTATAGCTCTCCTTTACGCTGCTGTTTGTTTAACTATTTTCTTCACTTACACAGGCCAACAACAGCTATGCACTTTGGATATCGCAGTCTTTCCTCCTTAATCATTTTCTAATTTCTCATAACAGTAGTTGATGGAAACAGATTAATTTGCATTTTCATTTGCTGACATTTCAAAACAAATTACTTAATTTCTGTATTTATATATAGAGATTATATATACAGATTATACAGAGCATATTAAAATAAAACAGTACTATCCTTAGGCTTAAGTCTTAGGCAGTTGTAAAGAAATTATATATCGCAAAGATGCTTTCAAAAATGATGAAATAAAGTTTTTAAATGCAGAAATTTTTTACTACAACAGCAGTAAACAGTAAAAAACTAAAACAAAATCAATATTTAGTGTGACCAGCCCCTGCCTTTAAAACTGCATCAATTCTCTGAGGTCCACTGTCGTGCAGTTTTATAAGAAAATTGGCTGGAAGGTTGTTGAATCTTGGAGAACTTCCCACAGTTCTTTTGGAGACTTTGTCTCTCACTTGCTTCTGTCTCAGCAGGTAAAATTCCAAACAGCCTCCATTATATCTTTATGTGAAAAGTGGTCTTTTACTTAAAATGTCACTTTATTTAATGACATGCAAACATTTCTCTATAACAATTACATTTTTGTAAAATGAATGTTTGGAAATCTCAAATTGGCTCATTTCTACTGACACACTAATATATAAATTTATAACTAATTTATATAAAAAATATTAGGGTGCCTAAGACTTTTGCACAGTACTGTATATATAAAGATTAATATTATATCATACATGTTGGAGTTTATATTGAGATAATATTTAGATTATATTATGATTATAAATACAGATTATTCTATAACAGCAGACAGGGTAATTCTAATAAAAATCTATAATCAAACAGGAAGGCAGCAGTCAAACAAATGTCCCAGCTTCTATTCTACAACTGGATGTTTGTTAAGGTTTTCTGGGAAGTCATGTAACTGACTAGATACAAAAATTACCTGAAGAATTCAATTCAGCAGCAATCATGATGTATGTGGTGTGTTAATGGAAGACAAGAAAGCTGAACATTTTGTCAGTAATTAATTGAAACTTGGTAACATTACTTTATACACAAATCAAAATATATGAAATTCCAGCCCTGGTTTTATGTTTTCAAAAAATAATTATTTTCTCAGGATTATGAAAATAAAAATTCAGAAAAGCTCATGTCTTTGTTTTTTGATGACCCCAGTCTCTTTTGTGTGAATTTATTTTTATTATTATTATTATTATTATTAATTTGTATATAAATTGTGCCCTTTTCCCGGAACCTTATGAATACACATGATTGGAATCATGATAAAAAAATATATCTTGTGTTTCACCACAATATCACAGCACTTTTTCACCAACCAATTTGTTAATGAATTAAATATTAATCACAGAGGTTTAAAAAGTAATAATTTATGTGAAATAACTTTCAGAGGGTCATCTAAATCAGGAAATTTAAGAGAGAGACGTGTATGATTCAAGCTTAGCTGGCTCCAGCTTTTCTCTGAGAGCTTTATATGGTCACAGTGTGCTTTAGTACAGAGCGGCAAACACATTCAATCCAGTCAAGGTTTCACTGTTTGTCTATCGGACTGAAATAGAAATTGTCATTTTGGCTGCTTCTTCACTGAAGCAATTTTCTGCTGTTGGATTCAGAGTCTATGGAAACGGTGCAGCTCAAGATGAAAGCCATTAAGGTGGTATCAGGTGCAGCAGTTTTGCTTGGATTTTTAAACACCTTAGTGTCGGTGCTGGGTTGAGAAACAATCCGCCAACCAAAAAATCTCTAGCCAACAGCGTCCTGTGGTCAGAAACTGACACTAATAAAGGCTAGAGGACGATTAGCACAAATTTTAGGTGGAAGGAAATGAGCTACAGTCTCTAACTTTACACCTACAGAGTGGACTAACAAGGTAGCTGTGTAATAAAGTAAAATAAAGTGCAGTAAGTGTACACAGTGTTTAAAAACCCTAACAACTCTAACCAACACCACACACACTACCATGTCATTGTCACTGCTGTACTGAGAATGATCCACCACCCAATAATATCTGGCCAGTGGTGGTCCTATGGTGGTCCCTTTCCATTGATAGACGGGGTAAAGGAGGGCTTATACTGTGTGCAGAGCAACAGATGGGCTATATTCAGTAACTGTATTCCTACAAAGTGACCTATATGGTAGGCATAGATTATAAAATGATGTGTGTATGTATGTATAAAAGTATGTATGTGTATCATTATTCATTCTTTACAGACAAACATTAATATATTTAATTTTGTCTACTGTAACCCTTTATATCCTTGTTTTTATTTTAGTTATGTTAATTGCGATTTTAGTGTTTCTGGTTTTGAACACTGCTTCCCTGTTCTTGGATATGATTATGGTTGCATTAACTCTGTCCGCCTGTCTTCCGAGCATGCCATGGACTGTGGTGATAATACTTGGAAAAGCCTGAATAAAAAGACCAAATAAAAACACTAGGCATTTACATCCATCCACCTCTGTCTCCTATTTGATACAGTGCTTACGCTTAAATTATTAAAGAAAATAATATTGGAAACAATGATTCAGCAATTCAAGACTTTTTTCGTTTATAGTCAGTTGGGAAATTGGCTTGAGAAATCTATTCACACTCATAAATATCATAAATAGCATTCAACAAAAACACAGAGCACACTACCACCATGACAAAAACAATCAAGCACAAACTGGACGGAAACAAGGAGGACTTTTAAACACTTACTAATGACGAACAAATGACATGCAGGTGGGGACAATCACATCATGAGACAGGGATCACACACACACACAGTAGCGCACGTGGCGGCCGTCGCCATGGCAACCACCCGCTAGGTCAGTCACACAGTTGCGCATGTGACAGAACCCCCCCACAAGGGCGCGCACATAATCACCCAGAGGGGGGGTAGGGGGAGGCCCGGGTCCGTGGGGCCAACGTCCATGTCCGGAGGACCATATGGCGGCCTGCCCCATGCCGGGGACCGACCCCACCCCGTGCCACCAGGGAGCAGAGCGAAGGCGTGCTTTGCTGGGGCCGGATGCCACTCGTCGTTTTCCCCAAAAGCCCAAGGGCGGAGCGACAATGTCTTCTGTGGTGTCTCCGGACACCCGGGGGCCACCCACCGTGGTGTCGGGAGGCTGAGTGGTGTCGCCTTCCATGAAGCCCAGGGGCAGAACGGTGATGCCCACAGCGTGGGCCACTGTTGGTGCTCCCCCCGAGATGGCGAGCTCCCGGAAGAGCCTCTGCAGTTTCGTCGGACACCCGGGGGCCTCCCACCACGGTGTCCGGAGACTAAGTAGCATCACCGTCCCCGTAGCCTGGGGGCGGTGCGATGACGTCCTCGGCAGCGTTGTCAGACAGCCGGGGGCCTCCCGCTGTGGTGTCCGGAGACCGAGTGGCGTCGCCGTCCCCGTAGCCCGGGGGCAGTGCAATGACGTCCTTGGTGGTGGCGTCAGACATCCGGGGGCCTCCCACCGAGGTGTCCAGAAACCGAGTGGCGTCGCCGTCCCCGTAGCCCGTGACAGTGAGGAAAGGCCGACTCAAGGGAGAGGAAAACCATGGTCCAGGCAGAAGTAAGACCTCTTAAGGAGGAGCAGAGGAGGTTAAGAGCTGTAACACTTGGAGCGCAAGGAGCCTAGATACGATGAGAAAATAACATGGGCTGCCCTATGGCGGATGGAGACATTTCATATCTTCCTGCTTGCTGGCTGTCTACAACATCCTCCCAAAACCAACGAACCTGCACAGGTGGGGGAAGAGGGAGGACCCACTGTGCAAACTCTGTGGGCAGAAGTTATGACAAAGTACTGGCCATCCTTGCTGAAATCCTGAAGCAGGAGAGTCACAGGAAACATCAAATCAAAGTCAAGACATCACCCATGGTCGCCTTTGTCAAGGAAAACCATCATCTCCAAAGGACATCAGGACAAGCCTCCTGCTGTCAGCACAATCATGGGAACAAAGGGTAGACCTCAAAAGGAGAACTCATTTCCGGATGCTATCCAAACAACCCTGAGACCGATGCAGTCATGTGGTCCACCAAGGGAAAAAAACATATTTGTGCAACTGACTGTGCCATGGGAGGAGGGGTATGAGGGAGCATTCGAGCGAAAGACTGCCAGATACCAAGACCTTGTGCAAAACTGCAGAGACAAAGGCTGGCAAACATGACTGTTCCAGATTGAGGTGGGGGTCAAAGGATTACCAGCTCAGTCAGTCTGGAAGCTGATGACGGCAATAGGGATGGCTAGGAGAGAGAGGAAGAAAGCACTGCGTAGGTTGGGGGAGGCGGCACAAAG
Source organism: Olivaichthys viedmensis (assembly GCA_028565825.1). Taxonomy (NCBI): domain Eukaryota; kingdom Metazoa; phylum Chordata; class Actinopteri; order Siluriformes; family Diplomystidae; genus Olivaichthys; species Olivaichthys viedmensis. Next base: position 10,867 of record JAOUQW010048829.1, on the reverse strand, counting down.
AGCCTCTTGCTGGCTATGATGAAGGAGGGAGGAGCTGAGATGGAAGTCAGGAGGAAAGTGTTATGGTACGGTTCTTGGTTGAAACACTTAAGGAGTGTTGGATAGTGTCTGACAACATCTCATCCTGGCCAGAGCTCCAGTCATTTAGGAATGACTGAAGGAGAATCATCCTAAGATTTATTCAAATATTCAACATTCACCTGAAAGTAAATGGTTACTGATAATGTCATGTCCATATATGGATCTGCCATTTACCTTTTTCACATTAGTTACTATGTACTTATATTTCCAACTTGCAAAGTATGCACCAAATATTACTTGTAAGGATATATACCCAATAAGGTCTGAGTAATTATTGCACTGTAGCACAAAATACTGTTGTGCATACCTAGTAGTTTTCAAATGCATGTAATTTACTATGTACTTTAATATCCAACATGCAAGGTACATACCGAATATTACATGTAATTAATACATATTTATCAAACTGTAAAATAAAAACTACCTACATTTACATGCAACTTCCAATTTAACATAGACACTGTAAAAGGGTCCATATCTACAAACCGATGACAAGGAAATTTCCCTAATAATTTCTTAATTTGAAATGGGTAACATATCTTGCCTTACTGCAACGGTAGTTTGTAATGTTTAGCTCATAATGCGAGCAATAATCATGTAGTGAAAGCATGGACACAAGTGTGTTAGCAAGGCAGACCAGTGAGCGATAATTTGGAGCCATTTGCTTTTTTTTCAAGCAAAGCGAATAAAAAGTAGTAATGGGTGACTGGATCAGAGTAAAGGCTTTTAAAGCTGGCAGCGCCATATAAGTGAACAAAACGTAATCAGCTTCTCCATCGGCATGGCAAAGGCAAATTCATACATCACAATGTCAGCTTGAATGGCTAAAAATTAGAGCAAGCAGATAAAAACGACCACTCAAGAGTTATTTCAAATGAGCTAAAAGACATCACGGCTTTGATAAATGGGGCTTGATTGCAGTTTAAAATGATTGGGGAGCAATCGAGACAGCTGAAAGGAAAGAAAGAAGTTGATATGCTGTTAAATATGTGAGAAAAGCATGATGAGTAGACTCTGTTAACTTACACACTCCAGCATAAGTAATTGAAAAAGTCTCACTTTACTCCGTAGATGCACTTTACAGAAACACGGAACATATTGTGGACATTGACCAAAATGTTCTAGCTCACTAAAGAGTTAACATGCAAAGTCTCTTTCCTATGTTCTAGCACTTTTCAGCTATGCGTACTTGAGGCTTACTGTGTAGGCAATGTGCTTGGCCAGACAGGCTGGTTAAGTAAACCATGAGTGATTAGCATGCACTTAATTAGCATGTTTAGCTTGCAAAAATATACATGAAATATTGTAGCTTAAATGAGTGATTCAGCAAAAAAATCAAATGTACACAGTTTCCTCCTTTGTCCAAAAGTTGGCCAAGGCATGTTCGGTGTCTGACATGTGCTTCTTTAGTTTTTGAACTGAAACTACGAGGCTAATGTAGAATCTTGACTTTCCAATGATGCCAAAAGATGGCATGCCTCATGCTCCTGCACAAAGTGCTTCTTATTTTATCTTTATCTATACACCAACTTTTACACCTCAGGCAAGCGGAGAAACACTTTTTGCAGTATTTTTGCCCCCTGCTATTTCCATTCAGGTGGCGCAAATTCAAATTTCACATTAAAGGCAGGTAGATGGAAGCCCAGCTGCTGACTCATGCGGCCATGCTGTTACATGGCATGAGTAAAACGGTATTACCACGGCATCGCAGCTGGTGAAATTAATTACACAGCGGAAGGTTTGACCTTACTCTAAATGTCTCCACCATGAGCTGTTGCTAACATGCAGGTCCGTCTCGGTCAGTGGACCTTGCTGAGTGGGAAATTGACACGATGAATAATACTCTCTGTCTTAATTAGATGCTGTCAATCTTGATTTGGCTGCCAAGTCAGCTTAAAAGATTGGTACGTTTAGCCTTCTGTCTGTCTGCGTCTATCTATCTATATATCTCGGTGTGCACAGTGTCTGAACACAGGCTGCTCGTCTTTAAATATATTAAATACCTTAATCTACGGTTTCTTTTTATTTCGAGTTCAGCTTTTTAACCTTTTATGTTTTTTTAAGTCCTTGATACAGAAATGGCAAATGCATAGTACCAAAAATTAGTCTGAGCTACAGTCAATCCAAGCGGAATTGGAGTCGATCAAGAAATTTATTCATGTACTCATAGAACGGCAGGGCTGATTAAATGCAAAAGCTAGCTTGGAAATAACTCAGGGTTGTGTCAGACTGTGTGTCTCTCAAGCTACCTGGACACAAGGAGAGGGTCTGGACTTTTCCACCAGCAACCACTTTCAAACATTAATCTATGAGCCAGAGTAGTCTACGTCTACTTCAGGGCAGTTGCCTGATATCAAGCACACCATGATAATTAGTGATTCTATCGTACGACAAGTAAAGATGCCTGCACACAGATGTTTCCCAGGTGCTTGTGTTTCAGACATAACTAAACGAATTTTGGATGTTTTTAATAAACACAATAAATGTTAGCTCACTAGTGTTACACGTGATAGTTAATGGCATTCATCAACACAAGTCCGAAATATTCAAGAAAGACCACAAAAAATGTATCAGAATCATCTGGGGCAAATCAACAAGTTTATTGTTTCGATTAGGTAAATGAGTAGGTGGTGTTGCTATTATTCATGTCGACATCCTGAATACATCTCTTGACCAGTTTTTAAATATTCCTCCTTTAAATTGCTACAATTACAAACACTGCTGTAAAAACCTCTCTGCCTTTCACTTTAGTTACTATTTATTGCCCTCTGAATTTCTCATAGAATTTGCAGAGTTTATGTCTGACCCTACCCTCTCAGTAGATCAAGCTGTTATTATGTGAGATTTTAATATACACATGGATGTAAAAAATGATCCTTTCCAATTAGCTTTTCTGTCAATCATTGATTCTTTGGGTTTTGTTCAAAACGTTATAGGGCAGACACTGCTAAACTTACTCTTGACCTCATCCTAACTTTAGGGATTTCAGTGGATGCCTTAGATAATCTTCCTCAAAGTGACCTTATTTCTGATCGTTTTCTTGAGGCACAGTTGAACCACGATATTGTAATACCACCTATACCAACATGGACAATAACTTCCTCTACTGCACACCACTATTGACAATCTTCCTAGAATACCTTTGGGTTGTACAGTTAATCCCATAGAACTAGACCAAATGGCAGTGCAGTTTGACAGTGTTCTTCGCAGCACTCTTGATAAAGTAGCATCTCTCAGGAAGAAAAACGGTAAAAAGAATAAAGCATGCACTATGGTACAATCAACACATCAGATTTGATCTTATGTTAAAAATGGGATTTATAAAGCCTGAAACTGACATTAAAATGTTCTTATACGTACGCACACCGAAAAGTATGTCTACAAACGTTTTTTGTACTCATGAACCAGTATGCTAGTGCACGCTCACTTTCCCTGGCGGGAGACTCCGGTGTTACATAAGTGAGAGTGACTGAAAGAATTAATGCAATTTACAATAAAATAGACAGATAAATTTCCCAATATGTGTGTTCATTTCAAAATGTGTTATACAGTAAATAAGTTAACTAGGATGTGACTCACCTCACTGGTCTAAAATCACTAATTTAGGTAATATATAGGCGGAAATCTGAGAGTAGTATTGTACCATGGCTGTACTTGCTTTGTTAAAGGACCTCATCAACTGCGCATTAGCAGAGAGCACAATGAGAGCGCACTTTTCAAGATCGATTAGACTTTTGAGGAATGAGCACAAGTCCTGATTAAAAGGGAATTTCTGATCAGAACGGGATTGCCAAATGTTATCCAACAATATATTTGCTCTAACCTGTACCTCTGCCAACAAAACCTCAATTTCACCTGCCGAAAAAAAGTTTTTTTACAGAAAATTAACATGACTAATGACTAAACCTGCCGTTTATATTGCTTGTGTTCCAGCATATTTGGGGGCGTTCTCTAGGTGGAGCCGATGTGCTTGTTCACGTGCAAAAGATTTTAAGATGATTTGTGATTCATAAACAGGCCACAGGTATAAAGGATTTAAGAAATGTTTTGTTTTGTGTGTATGAACGTTTTATAAATCGTTCGTAGAAACATTTAGGAAACAATCGTACGTCCACAATTAGGACTCTTTTACACGCGTCTTTATAAATGAGGCCCTAGGTCTCTAATACAGGCAGCCAGAAAACTAGAAAGAAAATTGCACCAGTCAAAGCTGGAAGTGTACAAGATAGCTTGGAAGGAAAGCCTGGCTAGATATAAGCAAGCATTTACCCATTCGAGGTCGACATATTTTGCTACCCTCATAGAAAATAACACAATCCCAGGTTCTTGTTTAGTATAATATCTAAATAGAAAACAGTCATAAACTAACCCTCAAATCCCCTTAAAGCACTCTACTGATGACTTTATTATTATTATTTACATATAATTTTTTTAGTGGCAAAGTTGATGTTAGTAGACTGGAAATTCAAAGTCTCACCTTAATTAGCTCCTTAACAGTGGTTGACACCAAAGAAAATGCACAGACAGAGCAGTTAGCCTCCTTTAACCCTCTCATTCTAGAAGAACTCACCTCCCTATTAAAAGTAGCCAAGTCAACTACCTGTGTTCTTGATCCAATTCCAACATTCATATTTAAATACATAGTTCCTGGCATTAGCAAATCACTACTCACCATAATTAATTCCTCACTCAAAACAGGTCATGTTCTGAGCAATCTTAAAGTATCAGTAATAAAGCCTCTCATTAAGAAGCCAAACTTAAAACACAATGAACTAACCAAATATCGTCCCATTTCTAACATCCCATTTATTTAAAAACTCTTGGAAAACTTCAAGTCGCATCAATTAAGTACATTCCTCAACAGTATTTATGATGTCTTTCAATCTGGTTTTAGACCACATCATAGTACAGAGACTACACTTGTCAATGTGCTAAATTATTTATTATTCTCTTCAGACAATGGACACGTTTCGCTTCTTGTGCTATTAGATCTTAGTGCGGCATTTGATACTGTAGACCACAACATTCTCCTTGAATGGTTGGAAAACCTCATTACCTCATTACTGGCCAGGCACTTTCCTTGTTCAGGTCCTACTTGATCGTTATCATTTTGTTCATGTATACATTATAATTTCCTACTAAATTCGGATAAAACAGAAGTCATTTTAAATGGGCCTAAGATGGCGAAGCAGCGACTCTCAGAGTTAACTTTAAATATAGATGACCTGTCAATCACACCTAGAAATAATGTAAAAAGTTTTGAAGTAATAATTGATTCAGATTTATTTTTTGAAAAACATATAACCAACATTTCTAGAACGGCTTTCTACCATTTACGTAATATAGATAAATGTAGGAAAGAGCTCTGTCTGACCTACACAGCCTTCTTATAAAATTTTGTATTGATTACAAGTTGCTATTACTTACATAAATCATTACATGGCCTAGCAGCACATTATCTGTCTGACTTGTTGAGTACTGCACACCACACAATTTGTGCTCTTGTGGCTCTGGCTTGCTTTCTATTCCAAGAAATAAGAAAAACTCAGCAGGTGGTCGGGCCATCGCTTTCAGAGCAACCTTTTTATGGAATCAACTTCCTGAATCTTTGAGAGCCTCTTATTCATTCACAACATTCAAAGCAAGATTAAAGACATACTCATTTGACATATAACCAGCAGCATTAGTAGAAACAATATTTTTTACAATTTGTTCTTATTTGGTATACTTTTTTTTAAACTTTATTTTACTATTTAATTATTTTATCTTTTCTATTCCTATTCTTATTTATATCACTTGTTTCGTCTTTATGGTATTATTATTGTATCTTAGTGCTTACTGCTTACCTTGCTTTTTATGTTTTTGCTCCTCTGTGAAGCTGCTTTGAGACAATTTTAATTGTGAAGGGCACTATATAAATAAAGTTGACTTGATTTGACTATCTATCTATCCATCTGTCTGTCCATCTGTCTGCCTGCCTGTCAATAGAGTGACATTATTCTATTTTTCTATTATTCTATTCAAAGTCTTGTTAGTGTTTTAATACAACAGTACAAACAACTGGAGATTAATCAGACATATGGACATTTATGTATGTTTTTTTTTTTTTTTGCCTAATATGGTTTATACAGCAGTTAACTAAACGTTTGTGTCACACTTGGAAATATATTTGGAAAAGGGAAAGTTACCAAGTATCATTGGCTTCACCTTTAGAGTTACGTGTACTTCATCACAGAAGTGGCTCAGAGATTGAGTGCCCTTCAAATGACAACTTAATCCGTTTTCATCCGGTTTCGGATTTTATTTAGTGTCATTCGCCGGCACAGCTGGTGCACGCTCTCTCAATATAACTGATCACAGTGCAGCGCAACTGGGAAAAAGTGTAATATAGATAGACACACTCTTCTATGTGTTATGTGTCCAACCAATTAGAAAACATTGTTTTGAACTTATATAAGTGAAGAATGATTATGAAATAAAAACACTTCTTAGTAGTGGACTCATAGACTTTTGGACCCTAGCGTACATCTCACTGCAGGTTAAAGGCAGCTCAGAGATTTCATTGATCACCGGGAGGTCATTTTGCAGGAATAAGCTGAATGGGCTCTTTAAATGTTTTCTGTAGCTGTATGCAGTATGATCACAGCTCCCCAGAGCCACAGCACTCTGCTGCACTGCACTACACTTCAATTTAGTCTTGATAACTTCATTATAACTATACTATTTAGGTCAAAATTAACCATTTTAAATTTTCACTAAAATATTATATATATACTGTATATATAACATTATGTGCTCGGTTCAATTTCTTTAATAAACCAGAACAATTATTTTGGAAATCATATTGATGACATTTTATATGACAGTATTATTGATTAAAGATATCAAGTTTAGGTCATTTTGACCTAAGCGTAAAAAGCCAATTTTACAGCATGGACAGCAAGCCAGAAATGTTTGTAAATGGGTGGCCAACATCCCAGTCTACCATAACCCTCTATGTCCATGAACCCCCAGATCTGCACATTTATCTAAAAGAGCAGCTTTTAGTAAAATGCCAGACGAAACATGTAGGTTTTCACACTGAAAGACTGAGACTGTGTATGAACAGGAAGGCAATTCAACATTTGGCAGATTTGTGGGAGAATCTCTGTTCCCTGCTGTAATTTCTATTGTTCTCAGTACTGATAGAGAACCCGCACCTTCTGATAAAAGCAGACATGGTGGATCAAAATAGACTAAAAGTTTGCTCAAGTGCTGTGGGGTGAGACCATGCAGTGCTCTATAGGTCATTAGTAGTACTTTATAACAAATGCAAAATTTAACTGGCAGCCAGTGTAGTGTGGATTAACTGCATTCTGGACTAACTGGAGCTTGTTTAGGCCTAGAGGTATTACCTAGAGGTAATAAAGGCATGAACTAGTTGCATCATGTAATGACATTATATTTTTAAGCTTAGCAATGTTTCTGAGACAGAAAAGGGCTGTCCTAATATTGTTATCTACATGAGCTCCAAACGAGAAACCAGCATTAATAGCTACACATAGGTTTTTTATCAGTACACATGATGCAACTGAAAGGCCTTTGAGAGTTACTATATAATCCGAAAGCTTGCTTCAAGTGAGTGTAAAAACACTTCAGTCTTGTCAGAATTGGGTGGGGGAAAGTTACTCAGCATCCAATGTTTGGTGTCCTTTACACATTCCCCAACCTTAGTAAAATGGTGTCTATCATCTTGTTTGGCTGATATATTCAGCTGTGTGTCATCAGCATAGCAGTAAAGGCTAATACCACATTTACAAATAACTGTACCCAGTGGCATCATATGTAAGGAAAAAGCAGTGGTCTTAGGACAGAGCCTTGTGGAACACCAAAAGTTACTTTGGTTTGCACAAAGAATGTCTCTATTGTCCTTCAGATTTGAATAGACATGCATTACCACTGTATCCAATCAAATAAAGTTTATGTAGACAGCACAGACATAGCTTTTACATTTTTTGAAAGAGGGCATATAAGCTAGTTATGCGCATTTGAGACAGATGCAAAAGCCACAGCATCAAAACATCATGTATTTGTCCTTCAGATTATAACAATGCAACGAACAAAACTCTACAAACTGATGTGGCTTTGATGTTGGGGACAAATTCTGCCTCTCACACGAGAACAACATCTGACAAAAGGAGATTTGATAGACAAGTTCTCTGTGTTTTACACAGCTGAGGCAATATAAAAAAATAAATAAAATCAAATTACGGCAACATGACAGTGAGAGGTGAGGCACCAAGGGCTAGTATGATATATCAGTATGACGGTATGCCATGATATAGTGGCATATATATATGCCAATCTGAAATAGTTACTATATATCATTACCGTTATACTATACTGGTATAAATAATGACATCACCAAAAACTATTTCCAGGTGCCATGCATTGCTTGAAATATGCACACAAGATTTTCACAAGAATCAGAGAAAATTGTATTTCTACACATTTGCGAGTGCAAGGGTCTATGCATGACATGTAAATAAAAAATGCCCCCTGTTGGCATATCAGAATGGTAAGTTCAGTTATCAACTCTAGTTTACTGACATTGTACGCTGCATACTGTACAACTGTACTGTACTTTGGGTAACATTAGAACATAGCAAGCCAGTTAGTTAATTGCTAGGAAACTAGCTTGCACTTGGAACAGGTTGTGTGGGATCTTAGTATTCTCAAATTGCACCATAATATTCTTAGTAATTTATATAACAGTAGCAAAACCTGTCAACAACCAAGATATTGTACGTCACTCGCAAAAACTATGTCGTCTTCTTTGAAATGAGGAAGTTGTAAGCAGATCCCATGATGTGCTGAAAACTGTCATATTGGGTTAGACAGATAACATAAAGGGAATTTTGCATACATTAATACGAGAAATAACAAAGCCATTATGTTTTAGCTCTGTCTGGTTGGCAAATGATATAAATAAGGAACAAAAAAAAATAAAAAAATAAAAAGGAGCGAGTTTTATGTGATTTTTGACAGCTGATTGTCTCGCTACACTGAATCTTTCACAATATCTGTCTCACTGCTACATCTGAGAACTGGCTCGTCATGCACTAATAGTACTGAAAGAAACACACTGAAAAGATGATACCAAAGTAAACATGTGGCCTAAATGCAAAAACATATTCTGTATATTTCACTACACTGTATATGTGTGTGTCTTGCATTTCTTCAGTTAACTACCATTCATTTTGTGGGGTGTGGAAAACAATAAATGGCTTCTCCAGTCAAAATACACCAGGAAAGTTTATGATTAATTTAAAAGTAAAGCTGCAATATTACAAAATTTAGAAGTACTAGTTTTAAATAAATAAACAGATTTATATAGACTATATGACAACATTTTACGTTTACTGTTTTACAAATTGAATTAACTTTTAATAACAGGTCCTGTTACAACATCCATGTTGAGGTTATAAAGTGTGTTTAAACAATGTTTACATACAGTATTTCATTTGAATTTTGTCGGACAGACAGACAGACAGACAAACAGATAGATCCTTTATTGATGCTGTAAAGGAAAGGGACGAGAAATGGGGTCCCTTATAGGATGAAATAGGACAGTAAATGCTTGACGGGACTGTTTGCTGTCACAGCATTGCACTAAGATCATCGTTAACTGAGTGAATGAGTATCACTTTGAAAACTTTATCTAAAAATTGGAAATGTTACAAAAAAATACAATTGGTATTTTTCATAGCACCATATAAAGTGCAGTCAATTTCACAGTTCCAGGAATAAAATAAATGACTACGATGCAGGTTTCCTTCAAAGCTGGTATACATCTCACACCTCTGCTTTTACAGTTATGACGTGCACGCTGCTGGTGCCTATATTTAGTGTTTTCAGTGTCAGTAAAGGGCAGGTTATAGATCTACAGTGTAAGCGTAAGAGGAGTGGAAGGTGTACAGTAATGATCTTTCATTTGTCCCTTTGCTCTTCATGATACAAAAATACTTTCACTTAGGGGTGTGACAGTATATGACAGTTATATAATCAATGTTATGCAAGGACATCACAAAAACGGCACATCCCTTGAAATCTGCTAAAGGTTTTTAAAGCCCTTTTTAAAGAGGTGAAAATCAGAGAATGTCTTGTTTTACATTGTTCTGATAAACTATAAGTCCACATTAAAAAATGTTCTAGCAGTTTCCCTCACTGTAAACCTGGACCCTCACACTGGCACTGCAGTGCTATAAGGAATTTAACGTCATCCTCCTTGAAAATAGGAAATTCTAAGAAGAAACTATGATGTCATTAAAATTGTGATATTGAGTTTTACAATTATGTACACTACCGTTCAAAAGCTTTCAAGATTTCATGTTCTCAATAATATAAAATCCACTTTGTTTAAGATTCATGTATATACAATCATGCTGATATGATCGTAGCACTCTGCAACATCGTAGGTGTCACGATCTCACCTGACCATCCCACTCCACACCACCGGAGGGCACCGTCACCAGAATTCTAGCATTTCCGGTTCACACACACATCTGGACTGCCTTAGCTTCATTCATCTCTCACTATAAATGCACCTTGTCGCACACACGGATGTTGCGAAGTCTTGCCAACTCTAGCAGTTACAATTCTGAGCGTTTTCTCATGTTTTAGATTATCTGGTTATAGAATAGAAATAGAAAGAAATAGAAAGCGTCTTTATTGTCACATATACATATACAGTACAGTGAAATTTGATTCTTTGCATATCCCAGCATGTTGGTAAGCTGGGGTCAGA
>JAOUQW010048812.1:0-15871 GCA_028565825.1 Olivaichthys viedmensis | reverse complement strand
GTAGTGGTGTAGCAGGTCGTGTTGGTACCTCACAGTGTGTGTGTGTGTGTGTGTGTGTGTGTGTGTGTATGTGTGTGTGTGTGTGTGTGTGTGTGTGTGGGTGGTTGGTTGGTGCCCTGCAATTGACTGGCATCCAGGCTGTATTCCTACCTTGTGCCCATTATTACTGGGATCCATCACAACCAGGATAAAGCGGTAACTGAAAATGTATTAAACATATTAATAGAGAACAAATCAAGTGATAATAACTAAAGGTTTGCATCTCCCTTTCTGAATGTGATATAAATATTCTCTAATAACTTGTATGCCCACCCTTTGCCTTTATAACTGCTTCCAACTTCTGTCAGGTTTTAGCTGACTGTCTTCATTTATGTAGATTGCTGTCTTACAAACACTAACTGCTAATTTGCCAATTTGCTAGCAGGCTGTTAGCTAGTTACGAAATAGGCTGCAATAGTGCAAAGTTATGATGTTGTGTTTTTTAACGACCCTTCTTTGTAAAGCTTTATCTCTGTACACCGTCCCCAAACCACTTGTTGTTTTTAGTTTTCTTGTTAAATGAATTCTAATAATAATAATAAAAAATCTTCTATCAGACATTTTTGTGCATTGGAGGAAAAATATAGTGTGTGTTGCATTGTGTTATACCTCCCACTGACTGTATGCTTTATTAAATTAATGTCTTCTTGGAAAATGTATTATGCAGGAAGCCTGCTGTGGAATTTCTCAGAAAAGATTAACAAAGCAAACATCAGAGAACAGTTAGAGTTATTGTACTTGTGTTTATCAGTGGTGCTTATCGAATACACACTGCATTACTCATAATAATTCAAGAGACGGAGGTTTTTGTGCTGTTTTGTTCCTCACTAAGCAGTTTATACGTTTATATAGAGTACGATATTAGAGTAGCTTGTGAAAAGGCTTCTGAAATAGTTGTCCTTATGGGCTTATTATGTGTTTATTATGCTGATAATAATCACTACAAGCCTTGCAATTTATGCAAAAAACCCCAACCATTTAATCTTCTAAATGACACGATCTAAGGTGCTAACTTTGCGTTCATGACAACTGGAAACTTGCCATTTTCGAATAAAAGCTATAAAAAAAAAACACAAATAAAACCCTGCGCACCAGTAGGCTTGTGTTTGTTTGGCTTCTGTGTGGATATAAAAAGTTTTCAAATAGCTTTTAAAAACACCCAAGAAAAGTTGTGCTTCATTTTTTTTTTTTAAAAAGATGTAGGAAGTAGGTTATGATAAGTAAGGAATAAAACATGACAGGATGTGCAGTTATAGAAAAATAATCAACCCTATTTTCCAATAACTGCACGTCCTGAAGTGTTTTATTCCGTTTATACCACAGTAATTTGTCAACGATTACTCATTTTTATTTATTAAAGAAAAATAAGTTGTACTTTTTATACGTTTATAGTTACATTTAATGTTGTGGAACGTCTGCAAAACAAGTTAGTTCTTGTTCTCGTTCCCTCACCAGCCTCTCTTTTATCTCTTTCTTGAAGTTAATAAGACAAAAAGAAGCTCTGTCCTGATGACTTAAAGGAACAGCTTTACCTCTGACTGTTACAAAGGGCTGACACCAGAGTCTCCTTCCATAAATGTTAAATAAACCTTCTCCTTACAGAAAGCTTCGCCACAGCAATGATTATACACTTTTCTTTGTTAAATAATAACACTTTTTAATCTGTTTATTGTTAGGCTTAAATTATGTGAAGTCCCTGTTAATTAGCTATTACTATAGAAACGAGCCGACCTGTGATTTGTCTTGCAGCCGGCACTACTGTCAGAGCCGTGCAGCTATAGAAAGTTAATCAACACCTTCTGACCAATCAGAATCGAAAATTCAACAGCTCTGTGATATAACTCACCATAGCGCTGAAAGAAACATAAAAAGCACACCTGCCTTGCGCATTCCAATACATCCTCATCAACATCTCATCCCAACTCAGTGTATGTAAACTGGAGTGTGTAGTGGGTACCATTTTCCAGCTAATTTTCTTGACAATTTGTACAGTCTGTTTCCTTGAAACTATGTGCAGAGTGTGCTAACTAGCTGGTGTGCCAAATAGGTAGCAATTACTGAACTAATAGCAAGTAATTAATGGTCAGCTGGAATGTACAGATAGACTACATAAAACCCAATTTGAACACAGCAAATAAAATGTTATACAGTATATATTATTGCTTCTAGCATGCCAACTTGCTAGCAGAATGTAGATGGAGCAGTTGCAATAAAAATCCAATTTAAGTAGCAAATTATATATTTTTTAAACATTAAGTTTTTTAATTGCTCACGTTTGCACTTACAAGCAGCTTCATCTGCCATTTTTAATTTTTTTTGCTTAAATTGCATTAGATCACAAAGCCTCCTAGGTAAGTTCAGCTACTAAAGTCTACAGTGATGTTCACTTGATCCCTCTGGCCTCTAAGGGGTCACCTAACAAACTTCACTTGAACCGATGGAGTATTTGCCCTTAAGATGGCGGTGGGGATTTAACCAAATGTAAATGGTGAAGGGAAGTCAACAAGCTCGTGTTAAAACCAGTATTGGAACAGGACGCAGCATTAGCATAAGCTCCAGCCTTAGCATACAAGCCGATATTAGCATGCATGTTAAGATTAGCATACTCTCCAAGATTATTATGTTCATTTTGGCTCAAGTGTCTCAAAAGAGACGCTATAGCTCGCATTGTTATGAACTAAAAAGAAGGTCCTGTGTGCGTCTCCCTGAAGACCGCTTACTACTACAGACATGAGTTTATTTCAGACTCATGAAGCCCAGATGCAGGTTCTTTGTGAACTTGTGTTCGCTCTTGAATCACCATTTCAATTGAAACCTCTCACACGGTCAAAGACGGCTATAATTGGTATTTTCTCACTCTTTTCAGCAACTTCACAAACCCCCCACATGGGGTTCAAAGATGAAAGCTGCGAGAGCAAAAAGCACAGATTTGATACATTAATTAATCTCTTTTCGGTGAGGATGAATTGCCCGGTTGAAGTGCTGATCCTCTTTCATTATTTGATTGAGAGAACAAAAGCTTGGTGGAAAATGGCCAAACTCTAAAGAACCGTATTAACACGCATTCACATCCAGAATACAGAAAACAGAACACACTTTACATAGACGTGGACGAGGAGATACGCAGCAGGAATTTTATATAGGTGAGATAGGTGAGATTTTTATTAAGATTTTTACACCTGGCAAACTATCAAATAATCGAGAAATAATAATAATAATAATAATAATAATAATAATAACAATAATAATGAAACAATTAGAATAAGGTATAGGTATGACACTCAATTTATTTAACATTAAGTAGTTGCAAAAGTATCTATTAGACCTTACATAATGGGCAATGTATAAGACTGTGAACTCCACAATACATTACACACTTTTAAAGATAAAAGCTCTTTATGTACACCTATTTTGGAGTCCTTCAGGTTTTACATATTTATTCATTTGTCAGATACTTTTATCCAAGTGAGGCAGAATCCAAGCACAGAGCTGTTAAAGTGCAGATGAAATCAAATCCAATGTCCTGATTTTGCTGAGTCACAGGGGTTCTCGGGTCAACAAAGGCAGTTAGGTTAAATTTGATAATTCAATCGCAAAACATGATCACATAATGTCACCACAAGAGTTTACCTAACGTTTCAGCATCCTAGAGAACTTGGCTCCTAAGTTTGATCACACAATATACTGTAATAGTTTGTCTAATGTTAGCTAGCATGCTAGAAAACTTGGCTTGCTACTTAATGTCAGATAGCTACTGCTAGACAGGTAACGTTAATGTTAGCTAAACATACTAATTAGCTGTCTAATGTTAGCCCACTGCTGCGTTTTGGTAGCTGGCTATATCACCTAATATTGCTAAACTATTACATTACATAATTAAAACCAGTGTTTTATGCCTGTTACTCGCGAAAATCAGGATGTGCAAATCAAAATTGGTGTCAGAGCTTTTTTTTTAGACACCTACATGCCAGTTTGTAATAAATACATTTTCCAGTTTGTCATTTCCTGGATAACAGTGCAAAAAAATATTCATGTTGTATCAGGACCCCGATGCGTGTACTAAGACTGCATCTAATTATTGTTGAGTGCAAAAGTTGGCGTACCCTTAGAACAAAATAAAGGAAGACAAAGAAATGTCATTTATAGAAACAAGACATTTAGTCACAAAAATGGTTAAATAGTGTACATTAAGATATTAATAGATGGATTAATAGGTAGATTCATAGATATTAATATACGAGGTCAGCTGCTCTGGTGCTTTCAAGTAAATTTTGAGCTACAAGAAATTGCTATGCATTGTGGTACTTGAGTGCAGGAGTAGTGTGCATCGGTTGAACATTAGATTTACGGTGCACTATGGGTAATAATACAGTGAAATATCCAGGGAATATGATTGTCCACTGAGAATCCGAACAACACTGCAAAATTTTAGCCATTTTTTTCAAACAGAAAAAATTCTGGCCGACTTTCTTGTTACACTTTGGGCAAAAACGGGTTAATGATGTTCCATGAAAACTTCCCGCCATTAGCTGTCTTTTGTGAAATTTGGTAGTGATACAAGTATAGAATGGACTTGAATGCTGGTTTACTGGATAAAGGGTCACCTTTTGTTTGTTTCACCGATTTTTTTGTATACCACTGTAAATCTAGATACGAAAAACATGCTACATCATTCGCTACAAAGAGTCCTTGCTCAGTGGTGAAGGTTCTACACTAGTGACCAGAGGGTTTTGACTGTAAATCCGAGTACTGCCACTGTATGCCCCAGCTCTGTGTTTGGATTGGATGCTGCCTCACTTGTAAGTGGCCTTGAATTAAAAACAGCTGCCAGATGAATAAATGTAAATGGTGTGTAGGTCACATGAGTTGACGGCACAAAAGCACACATGGGAAAATGGGATTTGCTTTCACCTTTTTTGCAAACAAATCCACCGCTAATATGAATCATTTCTCCCTATACAAATTGTGATTAGTGCAGGCCAGCGACGTGGCCCGTATCTCTGGGGCTCAATGCCTTTATCTGTGTTTGGACTGAGCAGATCAAACAACGGCGGGGGTGAGAGAAGGACAGAGTGAAAGAAACATGAGGAATGTGTAAGGCAGAGTGGGAAAGTAAAGCAAATTCTATAGCAGAGAAAGAGAGCAACTAGAGAAGACCAGTCATAATAAAGCATGGACACTATTTATTACAATGATCAGCATCTGGAGTTTAGAATCTGGAATGGACACAACCAACTTGAATAATAAAAATGAATAAATAAATCTCACACAATAAATAGCAATTTTTTTTGTAGCAGAAGACAATAAACAAAAATGTATAAATAACAGTAAATAACTTTCATTTCAGAAATCAAAAACTTGGGAGAAAAGACTTTCCATTCTTTGGGAATAGTAGAAATAAATTGAATAAAGAGCTGAAGAAAAATAAGAACACAACTATCAACACATCTATCAACAATTTGTGAAACCAAAAGTTACAATTATAAATGTGATAGTATTTTTTTTTTCTGGCCCTTTTTGTGAAAATAGAGGAAATGTTTTTGAGGACATTTTCAACAGCATTATTTTACATGATTAATTTAGAGACAGCAAACCTCAAATCTAAAGATACTGGCATAAAAAACTGTCAAAACTGTTGCTTGGGTCAGGGGTCATGCTGCATGTCTATCACTAGGAAAATGAAGAAGTTCACTTGTTCTCCTCTGATTGACTGGCACTCGAGTTGTGTGTGTTGATGGATTTTGACACAATTTCACTTCCTGCAGAATAAACACTTGTATTCCTCTCCAATAAAAATTCCTGAAAAACACAAAACAACACTGGTACACACTTCCACTCTTCTCATGCACTTAACTATCCTGTAGTGTGCACTACTTAGCAGTGAACACAAGGGTTGAAATAGCTCTGTAAGACTCACCGACTGCTGATTGGGTGTGTGATCACTGTCTAAATACAAGGAAAATCTTGTCAGCAGCTTCCAAGATGGCTGGAAACTCTGCAGATCCAGTGGGTGCATCAGTGTGTCCGAGTCCAGGATCTCCGGACTGAAGGCCAACAACGGCTCAATTGTGATCTGCAAATAATAAGATGAAATAAAGGTGAGTACCTTCACTGCTATAAACAATAGTATTAACTGTCCATATCAGCCATTTATTATGAACATTACTCCTGAGAATCCCAGACTTCCACAACTGATAATGATTATCAGCTCATGTTTTCTAATATAAATATATAATTTACACAATGTTTCCCTTACCCCAAATGTAGTCGATCAGCCAAATTTGGTTTGCTTTTTTAGTCTTGCACTGGAGCTACGAGGCTAATGTAGCTCACATGTCTGATTTACCCAAAATCTTTAAGTAAATATTTTTATAAATTTCCATGTCACACAGACGCTGCCTCGGTCTGCAGTGCGCATGACTGCACGTGCCGGTTGCCACGGGGACGGTTGCCACGGGGACGGCCGCCACGCGTGCAACGTGTTTGTGTATGCGTGAGTCTAGTCCGCCCTGTCTAATTATGTTGATTGTTACCAGCTGTTCCTCGTATGTCTTCCCATGATTAGTATGTGTATTAAGCCCGGCTTGTACTCGTCCCATGTTGTCTTTGATTGCATGTCTGTACATTGTGTAGTGTTGTAAATGTTAATAAATGTCTGTAGAGAGAAATGGCTTGCACTTGTATCCTGTCTCCCCGCGCCGCTACATTGTGACATTACACATTTACACATTATGACAAATTTACATATTTAAGTTTAAAGTGGAACTATATTATCATCTGCATAACTTCCATGTTTTTTCTATAATTCCCCTTTAAACTTTGATAGGCCTAGGGGGTGGAATGATACAAACTGCGCTAAGCGAGAAAAGTAATTCCGGTTGTTCAAGATGGCCGCTCCCATAACGTTACAGTATTCAGCTACATGGTGAAGTTTTGTTCATGTTTATTGATGACAGTAAGTCACACTGTAGTAGTAACTTGAAAGCGGTGAAAGACAGAAAGGCGTGGAGAACGATGATCCATAAAGTCACCGAGAGTCGGCTGCGACTGAATGGATAATCATCATCAAGTCACACTGTGTCCTAAACCAATCAACCAGAGAGTCTGTGTGACACCAAGAATGTCTTTGCTGATCGACTACATTTGGGGTAAAAATTGTTTATTTTAACAATAAAAACTGTTTAATACACAAATGAAGCACAAACTCTGGACACTGAGCAAACTTCTATTTATGGTTTCTAGAGATCATGCACTATTTGTATAAAATTAAGCATTGAGTGAAAGAGAACCATCCAGAGAACCCTCCATTAAAATGATTACGTTCTTAGTTCTGTTTTTGTACCTTGTAAAATATCGTTCGTTTGTGGTTTTCGTTTTCGTTCATCAAAATGGTTTGGCGCACTGATTAAAGTTGTAATAATAAATCAATTATGAATAATAAACATTAATTCTAACACCAACATGTACTTTTGGGACTTTTGTCCCAGGCGTCCTGATTGGGAGCGTATGATATATTAAGGGAATTTGTAATAGGGTTCCTGGTAAGAGGCATAAGGTCACCAAAGTTCATACCTCAAAACACCTTTAGATGGCAATTAACACACACATTTTGAATTGAATTAAAAAGGCTGTATTTCAGGTAATTTAACTGGTTTACAACTGGTTAAACCCAAGTGTGTTTTAATAAGGGAATCTCTTTGGAAGCAGCATGTAATAAATATAATCTCAGATATTATTTACCAAACAAATGTGTATTTGTGAATATAACAGAGGTATAGATTGTTAGTCTTCTTTGCACTTCAAAAGTGTTAATAAAAAATCAATAACAAATCAAAAGTCAACCCTGTCAGCAAATTTCCTTTGGCCTAGATGTGGCCCACATATGGGAGTGAATGACGGGCCAAATCAATGCCACACCTCTACCAGGAGTCAGCCAAATCAGAAAATTTCATATGGATCACATCTGTACAACAGAGAAATAAGCAGTCTGAAGTATGGGTTGCCGCATGATTTCCACACTCAGCTGCAGGCTAGATGTGGTTTTCCAAGAGTCAACCAAACATCACCCACATGTAAACACTTTCTATGGCATGCCATATCTATGCCACATGTGGTCCACGCCTGTGTGTTCTTATCTGGGCCATATACTGCAATGCCAGTGGTGAGCCAAAAGAAAATTCCCACCAATTTTGTAGGTATGGCAAAACATATATGGTCCAGATTTGACCCAAGTTCATTCAGCCATGCCATAGCTCAGCCAAATGTACCAGATAACAGCCACATGTGGCCCAAGTGTGCGTGTTATCTGGGAATGCAAATCCTGCATTGACCTACCTGTTCTCCGGGCTCACGCTGTGTCTGTCTCCCCAGCACACTCTTCTTCTTGTCCTTACAGCGTTTGTTCTGAAACCAGACGCGGATGACGCGCGAGCTCAGGCCCGTCAGCTCCACCAGCTGCTCCTTCATGAGCGCGTCCGGCCGTGGGTTCACATTGTAGCATGTGCGCAGCACGTGGAGCTGAGACTTGCTGAGCACCGTCCTCACGCGTGTGCTCCTCTCGGGCTTGATGGGCACCGCCGACCAGCGAGAATCATGTGCTCTGACCGGTCGGGAACCATCTGTGGACAGGTGGAAAATACACAGGCGAGACTGTCGTAATAAACTCGACCGAACAGAAATATAGGCTACATTGGCTGAGAGAAATGTGAATACGTATTCACAGAAAACCCTTTAGTATTCATTCGATCTTCACAGAAATTAATTGAAACGTAGGCTAAGTGTTTTTTTTAACTCTGTTAAAGTTCCCCAGAACATGTCATTTTAACCTAGAATAAAAAAAGTCTGTGTAGAATAATGAATTGTTTAAGCATGGAATAAAACATGAGGGGGCGTGCAGTTATAGGAAAATAATCAACGAAGGGGAGGTGTGATGCAGCCGTAACCACCCCATAGTTGATTATTTTCCAATAACAGCACTTCCCAAAGTCTTTTATTCTGCTTAAACCACAGTAATTTGCCAACAAGTACACATTTTCATGTATTAAAGAATGAAATGTCATACTTTTTATCCGTTTATAGTTACATTTAATGTTGTGGAACGTCGGCGAAACAAGTTAGTTCCTGTTCTCACTTACGTTATAACAGCTATAAACAGTCGTTCCCTCACCAGCCTCTCTCCTTTTCCTCTCTCTCTTTAAGTTACTAAGACAAAGAAATACAGCTTTTCATGTTACTGATAAAACTCCTCTGCCCTGAAGACTTTCCCACAGCGGAAAAAGCTTAAAGGAACAGCTTTACCTCTGATTGTTACAAAGCGCTGACTCTTTCCATAAATGATTAAATAAACCTTCTCATTACAGAAAACATCACCACAGCAACCATTATACGATTTCCTTTGTTAAATAACAACACTTTTTTAATAATCCATTTATTGTTAGGCTTAAATTATGTGAGCATCCGGCATACAGTGAATTAGTTGTTACTATATAAACGAAAGCATATTAGAGTGAGTGCATTAATATATACCTGTGATTTGTCTTGCAGCCGGCGCTACTGTCAGAGCTGCTGTTATAGAAAATTAATCAACACCACTACTAAAAATGGCATAGGAACATCTCTACATATTAAAATTGGAAACGCTTTCCATGCCAGTCCTAATAGCCTGATATCACTAGTATTAGCTATTGTAGCTAGCAGGCTAGCTAACTGCTATTAAAATAGCTCGCATTTGTCACAGGTAGACACATACTGGATTTCTGTATTGGAGTATTGATTTGCATCATAAGGGGGAGATTGTGTAATTATTCCACGAATATAATACTGGTGGTTTTACTGTGTAGGTTTCTGAGTGCTCCTCTCCAGCTAGTTCGTGTTTACCTGGTCCTTCTGCACACCTGTCCAGGTGAGTCACATGTGGCGAGTGATGCGTAGATGATGTTAGTCCGTGATTGGAGTTTTCATGACCGTTGCAGAACAGGAAGCTGTTGCGGATGGTAAACTCATCTCCGGGTAGCAGACGCCGATCACAGCGCTCACACCGGAAACACTGCACGTGATACACATTAACTCCTGCGTGCATGACGTAGTCACGACTGGTGAAAAACTCAAGACATTTTGCGCATTTAGTGCCGTATAATCTGCAAAGCAAAAACAAACAAACAAACAAAACTGTTTTTTTCTTTGTGATTAATGGAATCAGCGAGTCAGCTTACAAATGTAACGTTCGTAAGATTGCGTAATGAAATAAAGCGTGAAGTTAGCTATGTCTATATGCTATATCTGTAACATATAGCTAGGTCATGTGTTTAGTGTCACTGTATCCTTTGTCCGTTAGCTGAGTGTGTTGATTTACCCAGAGACCTAACTTTTACGCTGACCGCTAATTAGCCAATCAGCTAGCTGGCTATTCTTTCTAACGCTTCACATATATTGTAGCTAGCTGTTCTCTTTTCTTTGTGACACAGTATCTATGTACAGATTCCCAAACCTCATGTTCTTATTTTGATGACTCTATCTAAACATAAAATTGTTTAAAAACCTGATGTAATCCTCTTTACACAGGGTCTTTCCATCTTTAATGAAGCAGGTGCGAGACTTATCCAGGTTCTGCTGACACTCCACACACTTCAGACACGACACATGCCAATGCAGGTCCGGAAACACACTCAACACGAACCGGTCACGGATCTGAAGCCCACAACCAACGCAGAGCGAGACAAGGCCATTTTCTTGCAGAGCAGAACAGAGAACATATAAAGTCATGCTGTGTTGTCCTATAAACATGCAACAGTCAAGTTACTTGCTATGACACTCTATAATATGCTGTAATATTCATATAATATGTAAGTAATAAAACACGATGGGGCGTGCAGTTAGAGGAAAATAATCAATGACGGAGTGGTGAGACCCTGGAGTTGATTATTTTCCTATAACAGCACGTCCCGAAGTGTTTTATCCCGTTTATACCACAGCAATTTGTCAACGAGCACACAATTTTATTTATTAAAGAAGACATGTACTTTTTATCTGTTTATAGTCACATTTAATGTTGGGGAACCCCCCTTGCAAGCTCTTGTAGAATGTCAGCATTATCTGCATCATTTTGCTGTCCATGTGGTGTGTATGCTAACATTAATACCGACAGCACTTCATATCTCCTATATATAACCTGTCAACCATGGAACTCCAGAGCATTCTAGAACCCAACAGACAATTTTGGAATGTTCTAGGAAACCGACTGATTTTAGAATGCTGGATGTTTAGCAGGGGATTTACATAATCCAACAAATGCACATCATTCTGGTACAAATAACGCAGGCCAGTCTTTCACCGTGAAATTTCAAAGCTTCACTAGTGGGGTTTAATATATCACAATCACAATATGGAGCAAAATAATCACAATATGATCTTTTGTCGATACTGTACAGCCCTATTTGGATGTGATGATTGCATTGTAAAAACTTATAGACTATTTATACAGTTAATTTTTACTCCTGTTATAATGTGTTTGATTCAACACACCTGCTGTTTCTGTTTTACCTCCAGGATTCCTAATAGGGCTGCATGATATATCGCTTGTTCATGATTATCACAATGTTATCAGCCTTGGCGAGACTGATATAAGGGATGTATATAATGTAAAACAATTAATAAGCCAATGATTAATCAAGAATGCTTTCTCAACACAAATATCTGACTTTAATAGAAAGTGAAACATGTCCTAACTGTATAAATGTAGTTATAAATGAAACTATAACTAACTATTTATCAGTTAATCAGTTGATGTATAAAGGATAAAAATGTTAATATTAAAATTTATAGTAAAACATGATATCTCTAATAACAGTTTTCCCCAAAATGCAAAATATAAGATTTCAATTGCGAGACAATCTGCGTTGTAAAATGTATAGTGTGGAAAATAAGGGTCTAAGATGATTATTAGTCTGTGCAACAAAAATAAATAAAAATGAAAGACATAAATTAAGAAGATTCAGTACACTGAATGAAGATTCAAATGCAAAATACCCATGGACTCTAAATGATGTATACATTTTTATTCTTTGTCTCTGTAATTTGGCAGTTTATATTGTAAATTGTTTAACAGATTTTGTAAATTCTGTAGTTGTGATCTTATTTGTAATTTTGAGGTACTTTGTATTAATATTGTTAATTGTTTTCTGAATATTGAATGATTATTACTCTTATTCTTTAAAGGTGATACTGATATATCACAGAACATGACTAAAAAACGCAAATCATTTTGGTCCTAATAATGCAGGCCGATCTTTTAATTCACCAATGGGCTAAAACAATAAAATTGCAAAATAATATTTTGTCCATATTATGTCCATATTATGTCCATATTATGTAATGATAAAAAATAGTAACAACTTTCTCTTTCATATTTGTGCATGTTAAATGTTTTTAATCATAATCACTTACGTTTTTGTGTCTCTTCCATTGTTAGAGTGACTGAAGTGTTGGAGTATCCGTCCCAATCTCAAATCAACTCTCAGCATCCTCACGAGTGCGCTTTAGTCCTGTGCCTTTTCAGCACCACTTGGCCACCACACTGAGCCCGTCTTAGTCCCGCTCGCTTTTCTATTGATGTGACGCTGAATCGCCCTGCCTCTGAGGAGACTGATTGGCTGGGACACGGCTGTTCAAAGGTAATCTACACTCAATCAGAGTTTTTTTTCTTCTACCAGGTGCAGGGTTAGACCATGTCGCACCTCCTACCTTCTATTTCAGCTGTTCAGGTTAGAACAGCTTTCGGGTTTCTTAAAGCAGCAGTTTGCACGATGCTAAACTGGAGGCTATAGGCCTTCATTACTTGTTAGCTACGTTAGCTTCAGCACAAAACTAAAGAAGCAAATTTTGGACAATAAACACGTCTTGGCTGATTGACTACATTTGGGAAGAGGAGGAAATGGTGTATTTTATTTTTGGCCAAATTGTTCCTTTAAATAACTGGGTGTAATGTTTCTGCATTTTTAGTATGTTACAGTTCATTTTCAGTTTTCATGTGGAAAATAACCTATTAGGAAAAAACCGGGGTGGGGGGGGGGTTACTATTATTATAGTATAATACAATACACACAGGGCATAATTTCATGTTACACAGGCAATATATTGTATTTTTGTGAGATCAAATCCCTGCACTGAAGTCAGTTTGGATAAAAGCACCTGCTAAATGAATAAATGTAGTGGGATTGAAATATCACAGAAGTAATAACAATGCATTTTATTCCTATAGTTATTTTTTTAATAACCCACATCAATGGAATTTCCATCTACAATCTCAGGGAAAATATACTAAACTCTACCTTTACTATGTATCTTTTACCTGGGAAAGTGAATTTTAAAACTCTTTTAAAACTCCATTAAGGTACATAATTGGACCTTAAGGTTCACTGTCATACCTTATAGGGTACATTTCCATTGTTTGTACCTTGAAGAACGAAAATGTACCTGTAGAGTACCTTTTTCTGACTGTAGAATAAGAAAATTATTTTTTCACCAAATAGACATGGCGCACAGGAATATGACTTTGCAAATCAACATAGGAACGAAAAATAGAGCTTTGCAAGTCCAATCACCTTGATTTACTATTACTAAAGATTCAAAATGCTTTTTCAGATGCCTGAAAGCCTTTATAGACACATTCTGACACACACTCGCATACTCTAAAGTTCATTAGATGAGTGGAGAAGAGTAGGGCATCTTTAAGATTATAACAGTCCAGTCACTTTTATTTAGTACTACTAAACATTTAAAAAATTACCCGGATTTCTGAAAACCTTGATAGACAGATCGAAGAAAATCCATGCAGAGTGACCCGATGTGTTCCTGCCACATTTAAATCCCAAATCACTACCCATATGGATCTATTTCAGATTAAGCCACAGATTGTGAAGCCGCTTACTTGCACACATAAAATGCAGGTGTAAAGCAACTGCAAGATAAAGCCGCCAGTTGTTGACCTGGTTGCCTTATCAGTCTTGTCTAAATGAAGATAACAAATCTGGTGTTTGTCGCAGGCCGAAAAAGTTTAGCACACAAAGCATTCCCATTGTTCTATCACTGACCTAGGACCTACAAAGGGGCTTTGTCTGAAATCATGCACTATTTACTATATTCTTACACTATACACTATGTACTTGACTATTTAGTACCTGAATGTTTGTAGGGCCCAAATCGAACACTAAACGGAAATGACAGATCACTGTGCAGTACCTTACCTCAAACCAGGGGCTCTTGGCTGTCTCCAGAACGAAATTAAAAATCCATGGGCAATTGTGCTTTTTCTCTGGAATACTTTACGCATTTCTATAAGACTATCGGACTTGGTACATGAGTTTAAGACATTTTTTTAAATTCCCTTGCATTTGCCGACTCCTGTTTGCCTGATGGTGTGTAATTGTAATGGGCTTCATTATTCTTAGACTGTGCCTCTTTTATGTTTCTGTTTTATGTCTAGGCTTGTGTTTGTATTGTATGGTGTTTATATTATGTTATTTTATTCATTATTATTATTGTTTTATAGTTTTTATTATGGTGTTAAACTATTTGTGAAGTATTTTAATGCCTCTGTGAAGCACTTTGAGTGAGTCTAGAAAACGGCTATAGAAATAAAGATTTGCTTGCTTGCTTGCTCACATCATCAAGCCGCCGGGAACAGAACAGCCTCCACGGGAACCATCACCCATGTCTGCCCTAAAATGATTGATCCTAATTCATGTCTGTGGTGTAGCAGCGTTAGCTTGGTTTAACACCATTTTTACATAAACGGTGCTTTAAACCACCACTGTTTTTTAGCTCTGCAACACATTTTGTCCAATGTGTCTTAATCCGTCACAATGCACATAAGCAAGTGTGTTGGAGAATATCAAACACTGACAAAGGCGAGGCGGTAAACTGGAGGTTGGAACTGGAAGGTTCCCTTACTTGTCAGCTACATTAGCCTTGGCGCTCCAGTTTAACTAAAGAGAAAAACTTCAGGCACCAAACATTGGCTGACTGACTACATGTGGGGCAAGTGGAAAAACTGAGTACATTTCAATTTTGGTCGACAGATTCCATTTCAATGACGAAGGTGGAAAGTTTGGCTTTGCATCACTTTCATTTCATTAACAAACGACCCATGCAAATGTTAAATCATATAAATAGTTGATCTTGTACCCTTAATTGACTAGTTACTGATTATTTATTATTAGGTGTAGAAAAAATTAAAAAAAAACTTTTTTTAAATAAAAATCTGCCAAACCTCCGTGATCTCTGACGTCATCCCGGAACTCTCTGTCGTCATTACGCTCGCCATATTGAATGAGGAAATCGGGGCGCGAGAGCCGGATGCATGTAAACATCCACGTCAACAAGCGGCTGTTATTTCGGATACGGTGATAAATTGAACTTATTCGGCTAATGTGGTGTTAAAAATACTTTTCGGACACGTTGGTGATCGGTATATCGGACTGTTATCGGGAAGAATGACTTCGCTGATGCAGAGGAGCACCTCGGGCCTGGTGCAGCGGCGGACCGAGGCCTCGCGTAGCGCCGCGGCCGACAGAGAGAAGGTCTCCGACGAGGACGAGGACGAGGAGCGCCGCGGGGACGAGGACGAGGACGAGCGGGCAGACTCGAAGGAGACGCGGCTTACGTTGATGGAGGAAGTGCTGCTGTTGGGACTCAAAGACAGAGAGGTGTGGGACTCCGACACGTATTCTACGTTCACCGAGATAACATTGAATTTACGAACACAACCAACACATTTGATAGATTACAGTGGGCAAAATGATATAGAAACGTATATCAAGAGCTATAGATATGATCT
>JAOUQW010048791.1:0-15875 GCA_028565825.1 Olivaichthys viedmensis | reverse complement strand
AGTTATGCTGTCATAGCTAGACCTGCCGGAGTCCCCGCTTGCACTCTGATCATATTGTGCACCCTTTTCAGCCACTGCATGCTCTTATCATACCTATTAATCTGTTCTCTCTGTCTGTCGAGCTGCATGTGCACTCTAGCAGAGCATCAAACACACTGGTGTAAAATTAGCCTGCAGTGCTAGAGGAAAGCAGCTCTGAGTATTTCAGCTGTTTAAGGCAGACAGGAAAGAGACAAATGCATTAAAACACAGAAGAAAAAAAAGGGACAAGGCTCAGGAACAACTTCAAATTACAGTAAACGCATACAATACTGCACCAAAAACAACCGGGAACAGGAAACTATATAAGGAAAGTGAGCGACTGAAACGGGACAGAGGGTGTACACAGTATGATTGGTCAATGGAGACAAAATTGGAGCAGGGACATAAGGGCTGTGTCCCAAATCTGTCTCCTTGTCCCCTCCTGGAACACAGTGGTGGATATCAGGACATCCTACATAACTGTAGACCATAATTTCGTAAATATACACCACTCAGTCGCTAGGTACTGAAATAAACGCTAATAATTACTATATAGATATAGTATACAGTGCAAGAGATACAACCAACAAAGTGTCCTAATCTAAGAAAATCTCTCACACCAAAGCGGTCACGTATCTGCCAAGGAACACACTACATCTCCCAGAATCCTTCAGTCACTCCCGCACCACCTGACCTGCTCACTAATCACAGACACCTGGTTCTCATTACACCACACACTGCGCAGTCTCGCGCCTAGCTTTCTAGTGCCGTTACTATCCGTGTTTATCCCGTTAATGACCGCTGCAGGACGGACTCGGACATTCCGTGTCTGCCGCCTGACCATTGCCTGTACCGCGACTCGAT
The DNA here is from genome assembly GCA_028565825.1 of Olivaichthys viedmensis. Lineage (NCBI taxonomy): Eukaryota > Metazoa > Chordata > Actinopteri > Siluriformes > Diplomystidae > Olivaichthys > Olivaichthys viedmensis. Next base: position 14,990 of record JAOUQW010048791.1, on the reverse strand, counting down.
TTCTGCCTGGCCTATGCATGTTTGTATCGCACTGTAAATCAACCTAGTACTTGCATCCTAAACCCGACCCCGTGTGGGTGGGAGTACCTCCGGGACCAAAGCCACGCCCCCACCCTCATGGATACCACGTGGTAGCCTAAATTATTCTGTTATGCGTAATTAAAATTAGGCTAATAGATTAACTGCAACGTGAGTTGATCAGATGAAAAGGGGACAATTAAAGCAATCAAAGGATATTTTTTAATCAATAAGCACAGTTTATCATTAATAATCAGTTTCGACATCATTTTTTCACTGCTTCAAGTTCAAGTTCCACAGATCACGAATAAAAGTTCAATTGAACGTTTCCATAGTCGCTGAGATTGTTTAGAGAGAGGAGGCTCTTCCTCTGAACTGATATTAAAATCCATGTCACTTATTTCTTTTATTGATCATTTAGCGGTGCAGCAGCGAAGCGACAGTGTAGTGTACTGTACACGCCGAGCCTGGACCGTTGTCGATGCTCGTTGTCATGGTTACATTCCAACACCGTTACATTGTATCAGAATCATTGATTTAGAACTGTGATATAAACCGTGATAATCATGTTATTGGGTACATTACAGTACAGCCTTGTGCTATACAATGAGTGTTATTGTAATTCTTCATTTATTAATGATTATATTTAATTATTCTATATGATATAAAAGTTAAGCTCTCTCTGTGTGTGTGTGCGTGCGTGTGTGTGTGCGCGCGTGTGTGCGTGTGTGTGTGTGTATGCGCGCGTGTGTGTGCGCGTGTGTGTGTGTATGCGCGCGTGTGTGTGTGTGTGTGTGCGCGTGTGTGTGTGCGCGTGCGCGTGTTCAGCAGAATCATGGCTCATCTCTCCCTCCCTCAGGCTCTACACGTCACTTCTGAAGCGTCAGACAATGAACTACACCTCAAAAACCAGTGTAGATCTGATCACTGCTCTCTAAATATGAACCATTCTGGATATTCATGTTATTACAACATCGTTTCTGTTCATGGAAATCAGCAAATGAAGCAGATGTTTCCGCTACGCGCTACTTTTGATTTCTCCCGCTGTGACTGATAATCTGCAGAGATACATTTGCATACATTAGCCTTAAACGCATACTTTAAATATATATGAATAATTAATCATGTAAATATAAGGCCCATCAGTACAGTGATGGCAGAGGAGCGCACAGGAAGCCATAATTAATCACGCTAAATATAGTAGGAGATGACACACTGTTGGAAAAACACACGCACTATGTCTATGTCTCTACTGTTCTATTTTTAAAGTGTGTGAGAGCACCTGGACACACACACACACACGCGCGCGCGCACACACACACGCGCGCGCACACGCACACACACAGGTGAAAATGCAGTTTGTTAGGACGCTTTAAATCCAAGTGTAAAGTGTACATGACCTCTTATAGGTTGTTTATAAGCAGAAATTCTTTACACATAAAAATGTACATAACACAAAAATGAAGCAAATCAGCCTGAATCCATACAACCGATTTGTCGAGTGAAATGTTTAAGCAAACGCAAAAACGCAGCATGTGATCTGAGGACACAGTGAGAGTCAAGCTAGCCTCATGATCTGCCTCCCCAATGGCAGACCGTCCCGTATTGGCGACGTCTCCTGAGGATTGCATTAAAAAAAAGTTTTATTTAGTTGCAAACACGACTTAACGAGATTGGGAGGTGTAGCTAACAGACACAGGAAACCTGGGTGCAGCATTGGGATCAAACAGACTCGTCAACGGCGATGACTTCTCAGTGGGGCCGACTTTCCACATTGACTGATTGATTATAATATAATATCTAAGCAATAAACCACTCTGTGTCGTGCAGTTATAGTAAAATAATGAGTGACGTTGATTATTTTGCTATACACAGGGGTTAAACTGGGCCGGAACGCCGTTCCTGCACCCTCATATGCTTGGAGAGGGTAAAAATAAGAGTTTTCTGCTGTCACCTGTGGCGTGATGGACAGCAGGAAGCATTAATCAAATTCGCTGCCTCTGCGTCACAGAAACAATAAGGACCAATCATGTTTCACAGGAAAAAAATAAGGACCAATCATGTTCCTCTATACTAATACTAACTATCCCCTAACTATTTAACCAATAGGACACGAGAGCCGGTGTGTGACGGTAATAACAGGGCGGCTGTGATTGGGTAGCTCGTCACCGTCATGTCATCACTGATAACACATGACCTCGACTGTTCATATTAAAGCAGAGAAACTGTGATGCATTGTTTTAAATATCTATTTTTAATGTTGGTGAATCTGAGCCGTGATGTTATTCGCTATCACATACTCCTGTTATATGTAATTAATAATACAGCGTGGAACTATTGGCACCCCGTATCCCTGCTGGAAAAATCTTTAGAGATTTCTAGTGGTTTCTAATCGATGTTAATGTGTTTCTGCTGGTTTGTAATGGTAGTTTAATGGAATGTGTTGTTCCTAATAGTTCCTGATGGATTATCTCTGGTATTTAATAATAACTTTCAGGAATGTAAGGGAAAGTACCTAATGGAAACCATTAAGCCAGTTCCTATTAAAGGTCCATTATAATAATGTCACCTTTATAAGTACAGTACAGTACAGTGAAATTGCTTCTTCGGATATCCCAGCATGTTGGTAAGCTGGGGTCAGAGTGCAGGGTCAGCCATGATACAGCGCCCCTGGAGCAGGGAGGGTTAAGGGCCTTGCTCAAGGGCCCAACAGTGGCAGCTGAGCTGGGGGAGCTGAGCTGGGAGCTGAGGTTTGAACCCACGACCTTCTGATCAGTAGCCCAGTGCCCTAACCACTAAGCCACCAGAGATTTTCCTAATGGATTGTAATGGGTTTTCTCTTAGCAGGAACGTTAAAACCAAGTTATTTTCACTTTAGATATTATTACTGAACAAACTAAAGTAAAAACACCTCGCTGTATATTGTCCTGCTGTCCTCTCGTATCGAAATACACATTTATCATCTTTTACATCTGACCCACTTTTGTGCCCTGATTATTACACAAACACACACACACACACACACACACACACGCTGTCCTTGAATGTAAGGAACATTAAAAGGAGGTCAGTCAGAAATAAATCAGTCTAAATTAAGCTGTAGCTTAAAGCACAAAGCAGCATATATCAGTCTCCCACTGCCGGAGTGTAAATGACAATCAGGGGATAAAGTTTTATTTCACGTCGGGTTGCTCTTAGCCAGAGTGCTCTTAGTTAATAGCAGATGTGGCATAAAATCGGCACAAAATTAGCTTAGCTACAAATAAGAGGGTGATAGACTATGTTACAGTTAGCTAGTTAGCAACAAACAGTAAGGTAGCAAAAACAAGATAAGTTAACCAGCTAATGTTAGCGAATAGCTAGTTTTAGAGCTTTAATTGGGCCTGAAATTTTGATCATGTTTTTTGGTAAACATGATAGCATAGCGGCAGTTAAATTTCCATGTATACAATAATAGCCATCATTAGATCATGGATTAATACAATTTAAAAAAAAAATGATATAATGAAGTATTTTGCAGCTTTTACATTGTACAAATCCAGTAGGTTAATCTTTGTCAAATGATTTCCAGACGTCTGATGACTTTTAGTCTTGACTTTCCTTGAGTGCTAAACGTCTTAATTAGGGACCAAACTTTATCAGTTATTAAACACTAATCCAACATTCCTTATTATTATATAATACATTATTTAATACTGAGACTGTATGCAGCGTTGAACTGTGTGAAAAATCCTTCTATTAAACTCATTCACTTTTTTTTCCATTATTTTAAATGTTTTATACAAACTAAGCTCATTATTAAGCTATTTATGTTTATCCACTCTAGTGACCAGGCCTTCGCTAGCTATATTTAATACTTTATTTAATGGAGATATTAGCTAGCTAGCTCTTTATGTTTAGCTAACGTACTGCAGGGACAGCCCCTCAGTGTATGAGCTAATTAATAAATGAGCTAATTTATTTAACAGCAAGCCAATGCAAGCCAGACAGCTTTAGCAAACAGTTAGCCAATTTTTAATTATTAAAAATCATTTTTACATTTATTTTAATTCTGGTATGTGTGACGGCTGTGTGATGCAGCTTGAACTTCATGTAAGCAGTGTAGATGTTTCCATGACTGTGTGTGTGTGTGTGTCTGTATGTCTGTCTGTGTATTTTGTGTGTGTGTCTGTGTCTATTTTGAGTGTGTGTATATTGTGTGTGTGTGTGTGTGTCTATTTTGAGTGTGTGTATATTGTGTGTGTGTGTGTGTGAGAGAGAGAGAAATCAGACACACTACACATGCATTTGGTTTCACAATCCTGTATTGTATGATGACAATAAATCAGATAAAATCTTCATGTTTCAACATGCTGCATGTTCAGTGGCTCAGGCGTGACATCACCATCGTTTCAGATTTATGTGTGTTCATGTTGATGTTTTAGTGGGTCAGTAAGTGTGACTTGTATTAAATTTCCTCCAGAGAGTGTGTGGGCACCAGGCCTCGCTTTCTCCCGCTGCACAGTTTCAGATATCCGTCACTGTCCTCCTTCTTCCCCACACAGATCTACAGCATCAACACACAAACAGACATTAGATATTTTTATAAAGTATCAAAGTATAAATAATTACAACCTAAAGAATTATTTAATCATTAATTAATGTAATAAAGCTTATTGTATATTCACATGTTTACTGCTAACACAGTTATAATTTAAAGTACCAGGGCTGTGGGATATGGGAAAAATATTATCTCACAATATTTAGGTTTTCTAACAAAGTGGCAGCAAAATTGTAGTGACACATTTAAAATTTGTAGTTTAAAAAAAACTACATGATTGATTGAGCCCCCGCAGCCACCTGTTATTTGTGTAGAAGAATTCCTTGTTTGTTGGAATGAGTGTTTGGGGAAAAGGGGGAAATGTGTGTTGGGTTCTCCGTGCTGGGATGCGTGGATCCGGCGCGTTAGTTGTGTCACGAAGTGCAGGTGCGGGAGTGCGGACACAAGCGCGAAGCCGTTTTTAACAATCATCATCTTTATTTTCTTTAACGCTCGGGGGAAAACAAAACAGAACTCGCTGTGACAGGCGCGATTCACACACAAACATCCAAAGCACACGAACATACAAACAACGAGCGACCTATAAGGAGGACACAGCAAGCCGAAACCTGACAGCCGCCACCTTAGAGGAGCTGCGGAGGAAGCTGGAGGAACACCGGAGGCGGGTGGACGAGATCCACGGCATCGCGGTAAAGAGCACAACAACGAGGAGGCGCACCTCCACCGCGAGGACAGCGTGCTTGTCTGTACTGCGCCAGGAGTGCGAGGTATGGCAAGCGTGGCTCGATGTCCTGGCCACGGCGGTGGCCTCGCTTCTCGCGCTGCGACCACTCATCTCGCCCGCCGGGAGGGAATAAGCTCCCACACGCCGTTGGAGGCGTGGCTGAGCTCCCACACGCCGCTGGAGGTGTGGCCGAGCCCTCGGACGCGACTGGAGGCGTGGCAAAGTTCCCTGACACCGCGGAGGGTGGCCCCCAGGTGTCCTACTCTGCCCTGCCTCCAGTCCCCAGGGAGGACGTCGTAGCGCCGCCCATGGGCTTCGGGGACGACGATGATCCTCCGCCCCCCGAGCAAGGGGAGGACGTCATAGCGCCGCCCCCGGGCTTCAGGGATGACGACGATCCTCCGCCCCCTGAACAAGGGGAGGACGTCATAGCGCCGCCCCCGGGCTTCGGAGATGATGACGTCCCTCCGCCCCCCAAGCATGGGGAGGACGTCATAGCGCCACCCCCGGGCTTCGGGGACGACGACGTCACTCCGCCTCCCGAGCATGGGGAGGACATCATAGCGCCGCCCCCGGGCGTCGGGGACGACGACATGCCTCCACCTCCCGAGCAGTGGGAGGATGTCGTAGCGCTGCCGCCGGGCTCGGAGGATGACGGCATTCCTCCACTTTCGGACACCGCGGTGGGTGGCCGCAAAGAAGGCCAGAACTCCGCTCCCAAGCGTCAGGGAAGGCGAGGCCACGCGGCCCCCGGACACCGCTGTGGGAAGCCCCCGGGTGTCCGTCGCCGCCGCCAAGGACCACCACCCGGACAGGGACGTTGGCCCCACGGGCCCGGGGCCCCCCAGGACTGCCGTTGAGGGGGGGCTCTGTCACGCGCATGGCTGAGCGCAGGACATAGCACCCTTTGTTTATGTTTTGTTTCCTTGTCTGTCACATGAGTCATGTTAAATGTTCCCCGCTATTCCTTGTTCGTCCTTTGATTTCTAAGTGTGTAAATACCCGCCTGTGTCCGTCTTGTATTGTCTCCTGTTGTTTGTGTGTTAGCACGCCTGTCGCGGTGTGCTTTAGTTTTGTGTTTAAACCCCGTTGGAAAACTATAATAAAGATGTTGTTCCGTGAGAGCGGTTTTGTAATTGTGTCCGCACCCCCGCAACTGCAGCACTTCGTGACATATATTTAGTATTAACATGCAATTAATGGGACCACAGAGCAGTCAAGTTTTGATTCACACATTTATATATTTGAAGGAATTTAGTCTTATAATGTACAATGTGAAGAAGAAGAAAAAAAGCCTGTTTTCTGTTCATTTGTAAAACTATTTTGTGCCTAAATTGGCTGAATAATTGTGCTAATCATGATTACAATATTGAGCAAAATTACCGTGATCATCGTTTTAGCCATTATCATGCAGCACTAATTAGGAGTAGGGCTCGAGTAAGCAATACTTGATATCTTATCTTAAGTTAATATTAAGTCTGCTGTATGCTTGCCGGTGCTCTTACTAAAATACTGGCACTAGACAGTGCACCAGTATACAGAACGACACTAATTGGATTATTTGTCAACGTGTGACCAAAACCTACAGTTTTGCCTACAATACAGGTGCAGACGGAAAAAAGCAAGACGTGTGAAAATGATTTACTCACTTGATCGCACAGCAACAACTTGTGTTAAAGTTTAATACGCTCGGTTCCAAAGAGTATTTATTCTTTGCATATTGATTTGAAGTTAGTGCAAGTTAGAACATGATCAGTAAACGCTCTAAAGCTCGTGCATCAATGCATTGTGTATTGTAGTGATTAAAAAAGTAATGAATTCAGACCATTGGGCCCTGAACAGATACACGATCTAATTATACTCTCATACGATTTGTACAGAATCTGTAAGTAGCTACTTAGTAGCGTGACGACTGTCGATATCGCAGTGTTGAGTTTTGCTACCACGGAGCAAATTTACGATGCGCTACTGCGGTCGAGATAAATACAGCCAGTATACAGCCACAAAGTCTAATGACATCCATACCCTAATACCGCCATACATTCCTTCCCATTATATTAATTACAATATAATTCCCTTCATATAATCCATCAAGCAAGGAGACACCTACACGTCTGCAACTACCCTGCAAACAATCCTGCAAACAAATGCAGAGATGCAGATTTATTTATTTTTAACGAAACCCCACCTGCGCTATGATTGGCTAGTAGTTCTTACTCATCAGCGCTTCGCTGACTGGACACTTGAGAAGTCGTTCACATCACAGCAGGAACTACAGCAAAAAAACAACAACAGTGGAACATGAGAAGCATCAGAGAGGCATTTAATCCTCCCCGCCAGACTTCGCCAAATGTACCAAGACTATTTTCTGCCACCTACTAGGAACTTGATGACAGAGGATATCATTTCAGCAAGCTCTCAGAGTAAGCATGCCAAAACGGCTGAGGAACGCCTTAGTCATTGTTCAAGCTGCCCTCACAAGCCCATGATAGCCTACTTGTGTCGGTTCTGATTAACGGCGAGAGAATTTTCACATTGACGCAGCAGCGTTAGAGCGTTAAGTGTGCTGGTTTTGTGAGCAAAATGTTTTCTCCTCTCTTGTGTGGGTGTGTGTTTGTGTTGACATGAACGAGTAAAAAGGTGGTGGACATCAAGAGATGTACGATGGTGTAAGTCATTTGGTTTTGGGAGCTAAAACTTCAATAATCTGGGTACAAATACTTTACATCACTGCCACACTTGTATGAAGTGATTATGCAGAGACTTGTTCAGAGTGCTATTTGGATAAAATGGGTAACACTTTTGCAACTTTACCGAGCCTTTTTCGTAATGTTGCAAATGTGTTACCCATTTTATTTTCTAGCCTGTTTAATGAGTGTTGAAAGTGCAAGCACGCTAGCACTACACTACTTCATTTGTATATCGGCTTTAGAGTGTTGTTGCCCATCGGTTGCGTTTCGCCTTCAGCGGCAGAACAACACGCGCCAGCCCTGCTTTTAGCTCTGCTTTTGCTGGCCCACTATATATGTGTATGGGGAGTCAGTCAATTAGTCAGTCAGTGAGCAAACATGACTCATCTAGACTAGCCTGGTTGCCATCTACGTCCTTGTTAGAAGACATTACAAACTTTGGCTACCATGACGTTCATGCACAAGAAAAGAATGCTGCAGCACACCACAGAACCTGCTCCCTGACCTTTTCTTCTAAAAATAAAAAGAGCAGCACTGTCAGCACTCCGCTCTGTACTACTATATGTACGTCTGCTCTGTGTTACTGTTAATGCGGCACGAGAGAAATTCAATCAAAAACGGTTTCTTTATCCTAATTCAGCTGCTTTTTGAGAAAGGCTTGAACGCAATACGTTGCTCTCAGGCAGAAGTAACCATGCCAGAATTGTTACACCACAAAAATCTTCTAAATAATCATCATGATGTGTAGGAGTATCCTTATTAATTTGCCAGCGGAGAATCAATACTAGTCCACTGATCTCCACATTGGATTTCTGGTTGTGTGGAGAATCATCAAACGACAGAATCTGATGGCTCTCTTGGGCACCTCACAGCTGAGCTGACATAATTCAACAAACCCACTGGTTCTATGACAGCGAGGGACACGCTCAACAATATACTGGCATTTTAGACATTTGTCACACAGCAGAGAGCTGGGGCATGAACGGGGGCGGCTCCTGTGGGTGTGTATTGTGATTCGGGCTCTCCGCGCAGGCCTGTGGTGTCTGCACACAGTGTTTTACAGACTTCTTGCCCCACAGCACAGATCAATTTGAGTGACGTGGGGAGGCAGCCGTGGTGATGGAAATGATCCCCTCAGACTCGGATGGAAAATATGGCTGACAACCACCACGGGCCCAGCAGCTAAACTACCACATCTGAGCCTCATTGCATCTCAGACGAGCAGACAAGGGTCAGGGAACACTCTGCTGGGACATATATGGGCTGTGACCAGGGCTTGAAATTAACACTGCTGCTGCACCTGATCCACTCGCACCAGCACAGCACACACTACCATGTCAGTGTCACTGCGGTGCTGCCAAATAACATCTGGTCAGCAGTGGTCCTATGGTGGTCCTTTACCACTTATGAACGAGGTAGTGGGGGTCTGAAAAACCGCACAACGACAGATGGGCTAGTGTCAATAATTGTATACACACAAAGTGACCTATATGGTAAAAAGCCACTGAGTGTGTATCTACCATATTTAGTACGTCTCCCCGTACACTCACTTTGACCGTCATCCAGCCGTCTTATCTTATAGCTAGATATGGAAATTGAGATTTCAATGCTTTTTTATCCATTCTCACTTTGCAGAGGCTTGGCCAAAAGTGTCGACATATAGTTGGTGTGAAAAGCCCAAATCAAATACCACAAAGCCTGAGAAGTGCAGGGAGCAAAATAATAAGAAAAAAACAAATAAAGACCATACGTTTGAATGAAAAGTGGCAGACAGTGTGAGTGGCTTGGGTATGATAACCCAGCTAATAAGCTAATGTTTTGTTAAGACTCGGGGTGCAAACCTCCCAAAAAAATTCAATAAATTAAATATCACAGATTATTGATCAGTCATTCATTTTAAAGCATATTATTCAGTAGCTACTATGAATTATTCAGGAATTACAGTGAAACTAATAACCGTAACTAGGACCGTAGTTACGAGAATGAGGAATAAAATTCAGGAACCATCAACACGTCCTAGGAGTTTAAGGGGTTACTGGAAGCAAGAAGGTTAAAAAAAAAAAAAAAGAATAATTTGTAGTTGGTACATTGAATTTGAAACTGGAGACCATCAATGTTTTAGCTAGTGAAAATGCTGAATGGCTACTCACTTTGGAAAACTAGATACAGTGGCTGGTGAGCTACAAAGTTTCATACCCAACACTCTTAGAAAAAAGGTTGAATCTAGTAAGCGAAAGAAACCAAAGTAGAACCCATAGTAAAACCCCATTAGGAAGCGAACCCTTGAGGAACCTTTTTTAGCGTAGCTATGACAATGCCATTTTAATATACTAATATCATATTGGCATTTTATTTGATCATAAATGTCTTAGTGACCTCTTTCTGCCTTGCCCTGCCTCTTTTTTTTTTTTTTACAGTAGTTGTGTTTGTCACCCCACTGTTGCATAAAGCACTCCACAGGATGCACATCAATGGAAAAGGTGAACTACTTTCTTTTTAAAAGGCGGTGTTCCATATCTAGTCCAAACATGAAAACCTATTTCATCCACACAATCTGCAGCTAAACCTATTTTGGGAATATGCAGGTCTTTTCGATGAGTGCCTGAAGATGTTCACAGCAACTATAGACTGCCTGCAAAAAAAAAAAAAAAAAAAGAGAATGACCTTTATGAAAGTGCTCCAGTGTCCCAAATACTTGTAAATCTTCCCCTACTGTCAAAAGCATTAAAAGAAAAGTCTGACAGACAGATGGGACTGACAGATGCTGTTCCTCCTCCCTGTAAAGTCAAACAATACCAGATTAAAATGCTGACAGCAATCAATACTTTTATCAACAGTACCGGCTGATATTAACATTTCTTTCAAGTATCCAAGTCTCTTTCATATTGATGTTACACTTAAATACCCTTACAAAAACATATAGTATACTTTTAGTACATCTGTGTACTATAGTATACTATAATGTACTATACATTTGATATTTATAGTATACTATTATAGTATACTATGGATTTTCTATTTTATGTACCATCCTTGTACTAGTTCTGTACTTGTTTCGTAATAAATTGGGACAAAGAGTATGCTCGTGAGTAAACTTATTACATGTTTGTACTTTAATGATTCTATTAGTACAATAGCCATATATGTATTAATGACTGTACTTTACTTGTAAATTATATACCTAACTTATAAAAATACATACCTGAATCTAAAAACTAGATACCAATCTGGGAGTGTAATTGTGCATTCTCTGAGAAACATGAGGCAACATCGGGACTTGAAATGAATACTTTTATTTCACAGTCAAGTCAGGTATAAATGTCACTAGTCACTATAAATGTGAGAAAAGGAGATTGAAATATTTTCTCCAAATGCTTGTTAAAATGTATTCTAAACATATTGCACACTGGATTGAAACTTGCTCACATAAAAACCTAATACATAATTTAATTTGGACCTTATATACGTAGGCCTGAATATTTTGTAGATCCAGAAATAAGTTTCATAACTCTATTTTTACAAGTACCCTCAAAGTAAACTAATAGGTGAGACTTGGCAAATATTTCATATGAAACCTTTACCAGGGTAATATTAAGTCATAATTTCGAGAAGCTTTTTCATTATTTTGAGATACTGAGACAGTTTCGAGAGACTTTAATTAAAATAATGGTTTTATTTTGGCTTCAAATGGAGGAAACTGGCTTTTGCAATTTTAAAGACAACAGAAAACGGAAAAACTCGAACGCTTTTTGTTTTCGCAATGTGATGTATTTCCGAGTGAAACTGCATATTTTAGCGGGCGAAAAAGTTTATCGTATTAATACGAGCATGAGCTAACTCATAACCAATCATGACATAAAATGATTGGCTATTATATATTTTTTTTGTCCCACCTGCAAATCAGAGGCCTATAGAGGCGGGAAAAAGTCGCTGCACTTTAGTGAAAGATTACGGACAAAGAAGAATTTTGTATTTTTAGTGCAGCTGAATCGTGCACAATCTGATCAAGGACATGAGCTAAAAAGGTAAAAATAAATTTAAAAAAGCTCAGTTTTGATTTCAGCTTGTCTTTAACAACTGCCCTTTGCTTATAATAATTTTGCGCACACAATCGCCGTTTACGAAGTGACTTTCAGGCTGCAGGATAAAAATCACACTGCGGGTGCTTCATTAATCCATTTGCATAGACAGTGCCACTGTATGTTGTTTTAGAATAGAATATAATAGAATAGGATAGAATGCTATTTTATTGTCACATGTACAGTACAGTGAAATTCATTCTTCACATATCCCATCATGGGGGTAAGCCATGATACAGCCTTGCTCAAGAGCCCAACAGTGGCAGCTTGGCGGTACTGAGGCTTGAACCCACGACCTTCTGATCAGTAGCCCAGTGCCCTAACCACTGAGCCACCACTGCCCATACACATGCAACCTTTAGTAATGCTAGTATACCAACAGTAAACCGTAAACATACTTTACACTTAGTTGAATTCTATCCAAGTACACATTAGGGTGCTTGCAGTAAACTTGGATAAACTTGTAGTAGACCTGAATGAACATGTTTTTTAAGGGTCCTTACTTTCCACTACTTACTTAGGGTTGTTACTTTTTAACTACTATTAGCTTTGGAAAACAACAACATAGCTGAAACCACTTCCATTTGGATGTAAATTTCAAACTGAACAGAGACCAAATGCTCATTTGCAATGGCAATAAATGAGTAACACCCACATAAAACGTTAAAGTCTAGCAGAGAAATTACAACCCAAAAACAAGCCACACCGAGTACACTCAATATACACGTATCCGTATACAGGAGTGTATTTTACATTTAGATTGGAGACTGTGTGCTTGTACTGCAAGCAGAAGTACATGCTCTCTCTTATTACATCAGCCATGTTAATCAGCTAAACCTGTAATTATGCCACCTCGAACATGTAATCTGATTGCTGAACGCTGGGATGAAATTAGCTCACCAGCGCTGCATTTAGAAAAGGACGGGCAAGAATCCAGCTTAAAATAAACACACGTTTCTCATTACTAATAGGCGTGAGCCCCGACAATCTCACAAGAGTGTGTCTTGCGCCAATTTGTTCGGGCTAGGAGCCGGATTGTGGAGAGGTTAAAAGAAAGGCGAGAGAATTGTCACTGCTGGTGCACGGCAGAGACATTACAACCCTGTGTGGGATAAATGCTCAGAATCCTCGACAAAAGCTCTCAAATGGCACATCAGGGCCAAAAAAACAGTGCGTCAAATACGAGGATAAATGTACCTATTAAGCTCACCAAAATCTACATTTACATATTTTAAAGAGATAAGACCAGAGGAACTGATGTTAAATTTATTTATTAATCTCTTATATGAAATTATATAACCTAATTAAACTGCTTTCACAATTTAAAATGAAAATATAAATGTTTTAATGTGAAAAGTCTGGCTGTGCTTATTGGGTACATACCTATTCCAAATAAGCTCACTACATACTGCATGTTTTGTTGAAAAGAATATTTCTTATTATAAAACCATATTTGCAAATCATTTGAATTCATTTCTATCAAAGACAGACAGCCAATAACAAATACCAAGCAGTTAAAAGCAAGTAACAAACCACTAAAACAAACAGCATTTCATTTATCGCAGGGTGTAGATAGCTTATGTAGTCACACAGACTATAGCTACTAATCAACTAACTAGTCAAACATAAAAACAGCTACTTTCTGTGCATTTTGTTAAAGATAAACCTTCAATAATACCAAAGATATAAATATAAAAATGAGTAGGCTAACAAATCCTTCATTCAGTTGGGCATTTCATTTACCGCAGGTAAAAATGTACAGCAATCTGCAACTATTAAATATCAAATAACTGAAAATGTACAGTAAAATGCATTTAAAAATAATAGCCAGTAACACCTGTGATGTAATATATCGGTGCAACACCATCTTATATGGCTAGTGCGCTAACTACGTACTGTAGCGCCTTTGCTATGTCTCTAAAACAGGTTTTTCATTTAGCTGTAACTATTTCTCAAATCCCAATTTCCAGTTATACTATACATAATTAATCTCTTAAATGTTATAAGTAGTGACTCTTACCCCAAATTAAGGCTAAAATATCTTATAAAATGTGAGCTTATGGGACCGCACGTCTGGCCAAAGTTTTTGGGCATCTTTCAAAATGCCCACCAGTGAGAATGAGCACATGGATAACGGTATCTCTATATGGAAGTGTCTGATTGGCTCAAAATGATAGGAAGTATGTAATAACAATCACAAACTGGTTAAGACATCAAGTAGCAGAAAACATTATTTGTTTATTTATGCAATTTGAGATAGAAGACAGCATTGTGCTTAATGGGTACGTTTACCCTATACACACAATTTTTCCAGATATATAGTCAGTTATAGAAATTTCAAGACTGTATTAGAAGCTGTGCAGAACCTTAAGGGTCAATACTGCAAAGCGTGGCAAGGTTTTAAGTTTTGTGATGATCAAAATTCTTGTCAGGCGGTAGAAAGACTTCAGCGGAGTGAGCTATTGACACTCCCGTCACTTGACAGTTTTATGGAAAATAAAGTTTTCAGGACGCAGGCGAGTCTTCAATCAAATAACTTTGGGTTGTGGGTTTTTTTCCAATCGAGAAATATAAGTGATCTGAAATTACTTGCTGAAATAGGGTTCAAAGTGTACTTATGAAAAAACTAAAAACAAAACTATATGTGGAAAGTGGAAGAGCTTATTTACATTTAATAGAGCCTAGAAAACAGTTTTATACACACAGGCCCATGAAACCACTAGGCAATATACACTCACCGAGCACTTTATAAAAAACATGTACACCTTCTCATTCATACAATTATCTAATCAGCCAATCACGTAGAAGCAGCGCAATGCATAAAATCATGCAGATACGGACCAGCAGCTTCAGGTAATGTTTACATCAACCATCAGAATGGGGAAAAAATTTGATCTCAGTGATTTTGACCGTGGCATGATTGTTGGTGCCAGACGAGC
>JAOUQW010048767.1:0-15877 GCA_028565825.1 Olivaichthys viedmensis | reverse complement strand
GCCCAACAGTGGCAGCTTGGCAGAGCTGAGGCTTGAACCCACGATCTTCTGATCAGTAGCCCAGTGCCCTAACCACTGAGCCACCATGCATGATTTTATACGTTGCGCTGCTGCCACACGATTGTCTGATTAGATAATTGCATGAATGACAAGGTGTACAGGTTCCTAATAAAGTGCTTGGTGAGTGTGTATGTATATATACAGTATATATATAGGGTGATGGTGAGTTCAAACAATGGAGGGTTTGGATGTATAGTTACATTTAAATACCTGTTTTTGTCTTTTCCCAAATTAAGTTGCCAGAGTGTCACACGCGACTGTGCTTGTGATACAGCGTGGCGGTCGCCAAGGCGACAGCTGCCACGTGCGCTACCACGCGCTTTTGTTTTTGACTTATTCCCTGTCACATGTAGTATGTTAAATGTTCCCAGCTGTTCCTCGTCTGTCTCCCCTTGACTTCTAAGTGTTTAAATACCCGCTTGTTTCCGTCCTGTGTTGTCTTCTGTTTGTGTGTTCACCACGCCTGTCGCGGCGTGTATTGTTTTTGTTGAAACCCGTTAATGTTTCAAATAAAAGATGTTCAATGTTCAGAGCGGCTTCGCGCTTGTGTCCGCACTCCCGCGCACCCACACCGTGACACTTATTCTGTTTTTTTAATTAAACTGTTTATGTAAAAATGCTATTACTGAGCCAAACAATGTCCCTTGAGGCGACTGTGTGATGATTTACGAATGCAGTTTGCTTACTGCCAGACTGGTAGCTACAAGTTTTACTTACCTGTTACGAATATTAGGCTTGTAGCTCCAATACAAAATATATTATATAATTAACATCAAGTATCAAGTGTTTATGCTCAGAAGTGATTTTGATGGATGTACTAGTATGCATTCAAACACACACATTTACACTATTTCAGCAATTGATAATACATTAAAGGTATTGATCATGGCTGCTGATTGTGAGAGAATCCATCTTTTCACATCCAGCCCTCTGTGTGTTCTCAAATGGATTAGCCCAGGTGACCTGTGACCCCTCTCCCTCTGCTCGAGTCACATAGAGCCTGTTTACACACCACAGAGCCAGTCAGGAAATTTGTTTATGGCCATAACAATACTTGTGGTAAATCAGGACTACACCAAGCGTGCACACACACACACACACACACACACATACACAGATTACAGTTTACAGATATTATGTTCTGTATATACAGCTATCAGTTAATGATAACACTTATATGGGTGGAGATATAGCATAACTAAGTGTGTATGTAATGGGGCGTAATGACTTGTAATGGAGACTGCATGGCTGATGGCATGTATCCATCCCTCATTTAACATTGTACCATACACACTCCCAGGACTTCCAGTGGCATTTACAGTCTCACTAACCACGAGATTACTTGCACGCACATCTGAGAAAGGCATTATGGGACGTTTAAGGCAGTGAGAATGGCTTTCCAAGCTAAATTATGTTTAATTGATTAATAACTTCACCAGAAAGTATTGTATATAGGACACCATAAGCACAAGCAACGTTTTCATCCACATTTTCAGTGAATTTTCTAAAGTAAATGGTGACTATTCTGAAGAGGAGCAACAAGATGGCGTATTATTTGTCCCATGCGTTTTACCACTTACTTTTATCAAAGAGCAGAATGTAGTTAAACCAAGTTCCATGCCAATTTGTACAGCCGATTTCTTCTGAACCATATACAGTCATATTGCGCCGGCTTGCTCGTTTGCTAACTAGCTAGCTTACCTAATTAATAAAGTAATGAAGTTATATCAGCTGCCATGTACAGATGGCGACATAAAACCCAATTTAAAACCAACAATTCAAGTATATTTCTGAAAGATGAACTATTTTACTCCTCTGGTCTTTTATCATTTATAAACCGATTCAGCATGTGCCTTTGTTGTTTTGCAAAGGAAGTTGCATCAGATCGCTGTATCTTCGGGGTAAGTCGTGGCTCCATAAGTGTACACTGATGTCGACTTTTGCCTCCAAGAGGTCATTTCATAGACTTCAATAGACCTAGTAAAGCATTGGAACAGCCCTTATGGATCAAAAATGCTATATCATTGTTTATTACAAATTTTTACAAGCATTTCTAGAAACAAAAATGATTATAATTAATGAAAATTATTCACCCTCAAATATTATTTTGGTGTGTAAAAATGTCAAATCAAACGTCCTTATTCTTGTGTCTCGCTTCTCTCCTGTGACACTCAGTAGGGCAACGCTTGACTCTGATTGGTTACACAGTAGTCTCTAACAACTAATCAGTGGATTTCCCCTAAATTGAGGCAATTGAATGGACCATGTGATGGTCATTACAATGACCCACTTGTTCCATAAATATATGGAACTGTGCATTGTGTATTATTTGTTTGTATCATTCTGTCTCAGATGCTCACATCCAATTTTCTCACAAGTTTTGTACATTATATCTGTCATCACAAATTGTCAGTTTAACTGAGGGTCATATAACTTGGTTAAATATGGATTGTGTATTTCCTGTGTATTGTGTGCATTTTGTGTGTGTGCGTGTGCGTGTGTGTGTGTGTGTGTGTGTATGATGTAAAGCAGTAGGTTCTGCTCTTGGAGCCACTCCTGTGGTGATAAACCCACAGTGTACAGATCGGAGTCAATGTTTACAGTGAGTTACTTATTTACATGATTTATTTTTTCCATATGTGTGTGTCTGTCAGTGATTTGGATTGTAATTAGGAAGCAGCACATATGCTTTATTCACATCCTGTGTGTGTGTGTGTGTGTGTGACTTAAAACCCCCTCACAGCCTTTTATGAGGATGATGTAATCACTAAGAAATGTGATGTATGGTGCACACACACACACACACACACTTGAAGTTAAGTTGACTCTCAGATGGATTTCTATTCACTTTGTTTGCACCCTACATAGGGTATAACATAATGGCGCTGTACACCCTACCTAGTGCACTTCCATGCACATTGAACTGCCATTTGAGATTCAGCCACAGAAACCCTTCTCGAACCCTTCTGTTTTTTTGTTGTATTATGGCGTCGTCTGATAAAGTTTGGGCTCAAGCTTTTCTGTATTTTCACTAAGATTAAAGTATTGGCACCCTTGGCTGTGTTTGGCTCATGTGCTGAGAGAATGAAGGCATCTATGAGAAGGGCAATAATAGACCATTTTAATCTATAAGAAGCAAACGTTGGCGAAGTGAAAATTATAAGCTCCACTCCTCTCGTGTATTCTAATTTCCTCCTAGAACCCTTGTATTAAGGGCACTAAGAGTAAATGACATTAATATCACTTAACTCCTATGAATAGATAAAGTAATTAAAGCAAACTTTTTTACTGATGTTAACTGTGCCAGAAGAGACACCGCTGCTATTCAGACGGCTTCTCACTAACCCCTGCACTAATGGAGCGCTATTGACTGACGCTACTGAAAAGGACCAATCCCAGTGTTTATATCGATTTCCAAAAAGTTGTGACACACTTTAAAATGTCCTCAGCGCTCAGTCTATTAACGTTACGTGACTACAAGCTGGGCTGTGTTTTATAAAAAAAATTAAAAAAATAAAAAAAACAGGTCAGACGGCAATATTTGCATCACAGAAGCACTACAGGGGCCTTCAGATCTTCCAGGGTTGTTTATTTAACTTGAGTTTATCTGGACGGATCGTCTGCAACTGTCTGTCTTCTTTTTCATGTCTTCTTTTTCGTTAAGCATTGCGTCACTGATCGTGAATCATCACTGATCAGTAAGGCATGCTGCCCTTAACACTGTCAGCGCTTCATGCTAATCTGATTAACATAGTTAATGTGGGTGTATAGTTGACATCAGCTGTAATGGAGTCCATATGTCAACACCTGCCTGTTTTGCCAGCTTGATAGCATGTTTAGTCTGGCTATATGAGATGTTTGCGGCATGTAATTATACCGTATGAAACCACAAAAGACCAGTGATGGTAAATCACATTTAGGCTCATCAGAACAACACTGCACTCTGTCATTAGGTTTCAGGTCTGAGTCACTAATTTAGCTGCAAATTGTTGTCTTGATGCCGCTTTCTCATTGTGATTGATTCTTTATGAGCACAGAGTTAATTCAGAAATATTAAAAAGTAGTTTCTTCCCAAATTCTCACTTGGTAAATTATAAATAGGACTTTGATCATGACTCAAGAGCAATGCCAAACCACTGCCATATTCTCTGAAGTGTAACACTTTTTTTTTTTGCACGATAGAAGGTGTTAGAGCTAAGTTTTCTTTATAGAAAACATGGGTTAGTGGAAATTAGCGTTATCGTAGCAGCAGGAGATTTCACTGTAACGAAACAAATTATTTGTCGATACGTAAAATGCAGCGAAAACTACTGTGGAAACGTTTTTGACTGGAAAAACACAGCAATTCCGTATAACTTTTGTGTCATGTGACATGATATTTATCACATGCCTCTCCAACAACGGTTTAATTCTGGAAAATAACGTGTCGTCTATATTCGATGGGAAACTATGGCGCATTAAAACGTCATTTGTTTTGGTAGTTTCGCATGATCAGTCGTTTCGTTTCTGCGCCGTTGTCTTTGGATGTTGTTCACTTTGGAGATTAGCTGAGACGTAAGAACAAGAAGAGACTGGCCAATATTAGTAATTGATATGTATTTTCTATCCGTTGTTTTTATCATGCTTTTCAGTCGGTCATGGAAAGGTCAGGGAAGCCAAACAAAAAAACATCTACACAATTTGCGATATACATGAAATTCTTGACGGAAACGGAACTAACTTTTTTTCAATAAAGCAAAATGTATGCAGCAGGAAAGGACTTTATTATGTAAAGCATTTTTAATCGCAAAATGTCAATTTGATCGATACACGCTACCAGCAGCAAAATTCACACACATTTTTTTTCTTTGCATTTTCATTTTATTTCTTGCATAAGGCACATGAAGTTGATTAAAACATAACTAGTAATTGTACAAACAACTTTCTTATAAAGAGAATTGCAAAACTTCCAGCGTTGAACTTTGCTATATAACAAATCTTTCATAAGAATGGACTTACAGACAGATATTTTAGGACTGTATCAAAGGCTTCAGCTCAGGAAACAATACAGCACTGAAATACGGCAACACTAACAGGATAAACACTAAACTACACTATACTACTAGAATTGTTGAAATCTGGTTTTAACAGCAGTACACACATGTAAAATAATGTTTTATACTCTGGAGCAACTTATTGGTAAAATACAGTAACAACCTACAAACTTAACCTACAAACACTGGACATTTCATGAAATGTGCGTGCGATAAAAACAGTGCATGTTACAGAAAAATGCACTACTGTTACACTTGCACATCTTACACAATTGTAAAACAAGCAGAGTGTTTATATTAAGTTCCCCGGAGAACGTTAGGAAATTAGAACATATCTGTTACATGAATTTTTATATGATACACAAGATGTTGCATCACAGAAGCATTAAAGTGCACTTCAGATCTTCCACCATCAATCATCTAACTTCTGTTTATCCTAAAAAAAAAATGTCCCAGAGAATGAAGGGTTAAACATTTTCCCAGGATCTCAGAGTCTTTGCAGTGTTTTACATGGGCCATTAAAACACCTGTAAAAACTAGCCATGAAAACATGCACCTTTTGAGGAGTTAATTAGGGCAGTGAACCGCATTCGGGCGCACGATCAAAGCCTCATCTTGCTCTGGTGTAAAAACATAGTGTAATCCTCAGCTATGCCTGGAGCCATGTCACTCTGATTTACTGAACATGTTTTAAAAGTTTCCCCCGCAACGGTATTATTATCTTATCGCCTCAGCCGGGGCTTAGAAGCTTTATGAAGTTTGGATGAACTGTCATGCCGGAACATTCTCTTCTGATGACGACGTTGTGGCACTTCAACCTAAAGCGAGTCTGTATATGTGTTGGTGAAGGTATACGTGTATATACTCCTACCACAATGCATCATATATGTAACCTAGACTGTAAAAAGATAGTGTGTGCGTGTGTGGATGTGTATAAGTTGAGGGAAGTTTGCATTGCCCTATTTTTTTTGAATGGAAGAAATGGAAAATGTACCTCTATTTTACAATTTATCTATAAAAAAAAATAGAGCTCAAAGAGGTTAGAAATGGAATGTGGGTGAATTCTGGAACAAGACAACAATCAAAACCAAAAATCGACAGAAAAATATTTTGAAATGAAGTTTTGCTCTGACCTGATTTGAAGAGGGCAGTGTGTGACATCTCGCAGAGTTGGAACAGAAATGTCAGGAAGAAAGAGGCGGGGTGGGCTACAGGGGGGCCGAATATTATAACTGAGAGGATCCAAATACATATCAGAGGATATGAAAGAGGTTATAAAGGCAACGGGTGAGCAAAAAAGTTATTACGGAACATTTGTATCACATTGATAAAGAAAAAGCAATCTTTTGAACTCGTATCATTTCGATAAAAAAAAAATCAAATACACCATTTGACCATTTTGGTTACTTAAAAGAAACGCTTGTGAAACCTAACACACTAAATGTCTTGTTGGTATAAATCAAATGTCTATATTGTCTTCTTCATGCAAACTTTTGCACTTGACTATAAGTGTGTAAAGACAGTGTGTATGTGTCAGATCTGCAGCCTCTCCTCGCTGTCCTCTCATGTCTCTGTGTAAAAAGAGGAAAGAAAAAAAAGGCAGAGCGGTGCAGAGAGAGACAAGCCGTGTCCATACAGTGCTTTCCTCCATTTCTAACAGAACCTGCCAGCTCTGAGCACTACCAGGCGAAACGTCTCACTGCAGTTCAGTACTGTTTTCAACACACCTTTGATTTATTTGAAACCCTCTTTTAATTTTTCATGCTAGTTTCAATGCATGCTTCAGTCCTGAACCGCATTGTTATTATATAAGTGTATATAAGACTGGGGAATATTATAGCATTATAGCATTCCTATTAATTTCAGTGGCGCATAGACCGCTGAAGATACGTGTCTCAGATGCCGCTGTCTTTCTTTTCTGTCTTTGGGGTTTACTTCCTGGGAAGATCATTTGAGCGTGCTAACAACGCTGGTCATGCATCAGCTATGATGTGAAAGCCAGGGGACAAGAAAAAAAAGAAGAAATTTCTTCACCCAAAACAAATATCTCTGCTTGCCACTGATGGGTGTTTCTCTGACGTTTCTATGAGTGTGGTTATGGCCGTTGTAATGCAAACCAAGGAAACAAGATCAACCTGTCTTTGGGCAAGCAAAACAACTTATTTCGTATTTCTGTTTAATGTTATATCAAAGCCTTTAATGACCTAAGATTAAAGTGTAGACGCTGTAGGTGAGTCTGTTTTACGTAATTATAATCAATGCAAAATCAGCCGTCCACTTAGCTGGCTAGCCCAATCACACTAGCAAGCTACCAAGCCAGCATTAGCAAGTAACCTACGGAACTTTATGATTGACATTTTTTGTAACAATGCTTACCTATTATTTCAAATAATACAATAAAAATGAAGAGCTCCATCGTCTGATGTTTAGAAGTGGGTTTAAAGTGTTCCCGGATGATGTCTACCCTTATCTGATTGGCTAAACGCGATGAGGCAATGAACTGGGTGTCATAAATGTGTGGTTAATCTTTAACTTACCAAAGCGTCATCGCTATATTCAAAGACATGTAGTCTACAAAGAAATGTGTGTACACAGACACAGACTGAACATTCTGGGCCTCATCTGTCTCGGCGAATTTGACAGGGGAAGATCTGTATCAGTACACGTCTATTCTGAACATGTTTCAGACAAGATTCATACAGTGGAACCTTTCATGTCAAAACATTGGACATGTGTACATGCCTGTAAAAACACAACAGCCCGTTTTACAGGTATTCGTAAGAACATATTT
Organism: Olivaichthys viedmensis; assembly: GCA_028565825.1. Classification (NCBI taxonomy): domain Eukaryota; kingdom Metazoa; phylum Chordata; class Actinopteri; order Siluriformes; family Diplomystidae; genus Olivaichthys; species Olivaichthys viedmensis. The sequence continues at coordinate 7,993 of JAOUQW010048767.1, read as the reverse complement.
TTTGCAGCTGTGGTAAACGTGACAGGCTTATCAGACTGCAGCTGTTAAGCTAAAGATCATGGAGTGGAACACTTGCATAACTATTAGCATCTGTGGCTAAAGGAATTAGCAAGGAATCTTCTAACTGTACTTGGAATCTTCTAATTTTGTCTTTATGCAAGACCAACCCCCCTCATTCATTGTGTCTTTAGTCACTGTGTCACAGATCACAGATTTTTACAATGAGATTTTCCCAATATGTCTACTGGAATATGGATGCGAACTCTTATCTTTAACGCTAGCCTCTAAACCCAACCCAAACCCCAAATGAAGCCCTCACCATAATAGAATAGAATAGAATGCTCCTTTATTGTCACATATACAAGTACAGTACAGTGAAATTGATTCTTCGCATATCCCAGCATGTTGGTGAGCTGGGGTCAGAGCGCAGGGTCAGCCATGATACAGCGCCCCTGGAGCAGGGAGCTTTAAGGGTCTTGCTCAAGGGTCTTGCCCTAACCACTGAGCCACCACTACCCCAATCAACATATGGTAATCTTTTCACCAGAGTTGTTGGCGTAGATTCTCTGAGCGTAGGAAAGGACTGGCTGTCCGTTGTCTCCTTTGGTGGGCTGCTGTGGAATCCCGGCTATGCAACGCACGATAAAGCCTTCGACATTCTTCCCACGGGAGCACATGCTTCATGATACAAGTGTCAAACAGTAACGTCTGCAAACTGACTGATCATGTCATTCAGCCTGAACCATGCTAGCATTGTTAAGCTACATAACATTGAGCTAAATAGCCAGTTTAGTTCTGATGCTAACAATGGATGCTTCTAACAACTATGAAAGAGGTTGATGCGGAATGAAACAGAGGGAAGAGGAGACCTCTTTGGTATTTTCTGAAACATTAAAATGCGAATCCTTTTTTTTTCTTCTTCAAATAAATGCCGAATTGATTCGAATTCATATTGAAAGGGTGGAAATGTATCTTGCTACGATACATGACAATTATCTAAATAGCCAATTTAGGTCATAGGCCAACAACAAATGTTGACAACAACAATTAAGGGGTTATTGTTTCCAGACAATACATGAAAGACTGGGAAGAATGGATGTTCATTTCTGACGCATTAAATGCTAATCCTGGCGAGCTTTTGATGGCGAGCGGAATTGATATTGGGGAAAATGTTCTGTCAATGCAAACCAATTTTTCTCATTCTCATTAATGCGGGTGCAGATGTTTTTGAACTAGCTGAAAGCAAAAGTTTTTACACCTGCTGTCAAATGTTAGCTCAGAAAAATTAGCACGCACTGAAACATAGCCCTGTGTGCAGGCACAGAAATTCAGTGATGCAGGGCTAATCTATTGCTCAGTTAATCATTGACCGATATTGATTGACACTGCTAGAGGCTAATTGTTTTGCTACAATATTCTCCTGACCTGCATCGCTAACTAAAGGCTATGTAAACGTATCACAACATCCTTGAAATGCTTGGCTTACTTCAGGAGCTTTATTGCTTTTATCTCTCTGTGCTGCAAATTCCAAGCCAGCACTGCACGCGCTAATACCATGATCTTTTTTTAGCGAACTCATAAGTCCTGGAGGCTATTTTTGCTCATTCCTGATTAGCTCTTTAAACCTAGTGGTTTGAAAAGTATTTTGATGTTGGTAAAACAGAAAAGATGCTGCAAGAAAAAAAGTGGCTCTGCTTTTAACACATGCTTATTCATTAGCTAATCATTGTGCCACTCATGATTTGAATGTGTGTGCGAGTGGATTTTGAGAACCCTGGTTTACATGCACTATGTATTGATCACGTTCTAGCCTGTTCCCCATACTAATTAGTCCTGGGCTAATTACATGGACTTCATGGCAGCATTGCCTCTGGCCTAAGAACCCCAGTTCAGGGTAACTACATAGGGCCATTTGAAGTGACGTTAGCTAGCGTAGCTCTTCAGTACAAGGTCTTACAAAGCAATATGCTAGCTGAGTCAAATGGAGAATATCATAACGTTATGCTAGTCACAGAAATCGAGAGTAGCAGCACGTCAATATAGGCACCTTTAGATTGTTAGTCAAGGTTAGCTTGCTACATTATAGCGAATGTTAGCTAGCTGTTGTTAGTGCAAATAGGCATACCTAGGTTACCTAGTGGTCCAGGGACTGACTTCGACTAAGTACCAGGACGTTTTAGCCGAAAACTTGGTTGCCTCTGCCAGGAGATTGAGACTTGGCCATAGATTAATTTTTTAACAAGATAATGACTAAAACATGCATCCAAATCCACACAGAACTGGTTGTAGAACAGAATCAGTGTTTTGCAACGGCCATCTCAGTCTGCAGATTTGAACCCTGTTGAAAACCTGTGGTCTGAATTGAAGTGGACATTCCACATGCGCAATAATAATAATAATAATAATAATAATAATAATAATAATAGCGTGCTAATAATTCTGGAGTTGACTGTATACCCTCTATATACTCCTACCACAATGCATCATATATGTAACCTAGACTGTTAAAAAATAAAAATAAAAAAGTAAATAAAAGAGTGAATGAGGTCTTGTTGAACAAGTGTGAGCTCCTCTCCTCTTCCGGCTGAGACAGTCCAGCTCGTGTTGGGGCTTTTTCGTGTGTGTAACATTCGATATCCTCGGCACACTTCCTTTCTCTGTCCCTGAGAAGTCTCGGGAGACGTATCGCTCGCCCTAAAGAGGCTTTTCTCCCAGTCACAATGGAGTAGTGTCAACTGGAAGGACAGGTGGCTCGCTCCACAGGGACCGGAGGCGAGTTGGGGCTAACACACACACACACACACACACACACACTTGTACATATAAGGGCAAAGTTGAAACACATATCCATTGTATGTGGGGAAGGCATGCAAAAGGCAAGCACATGCGCATCTATTAAAATCCCCACATCAATAAACAATGCATGGGCACACACACATGTAGAAACACAAAAAATGTTCCCTGTTAGTTGTTTGAAACAACTAGAACTGCCTATGTCTGTAAAATAAGGATTTCTCAAATTTCTCTTTCAATCTGAAGCCTTTTTTCATTTTTCTAAATGAAAACATAGAGCTAGAGGTGAACCATTAGGGCTTTGGAGTAAGAGTCTCATTCAATTGTGACGTTTTGGCTGGGAATGAGATGGTTCAAATCTTGAAACGCCAAAAGGAAAATTATGATGTTTAGGTTGATACAGCTAATCAAGCTCACTCATTGGTTAGGATTTCAGGAGATGGACAGAAGGCCTTATGCTTCAGATTACCCACCGAAATCGTTTGGGTGTTACAGCGGGATCAACCGATCGAATTTAGATTTTATGTGTTGAGAGTTTAAGCCTTGAGATTCAGAAAGTAGGTCAACAAACTAGCTAGTCACATTAGCCTTTGTCCATTAGAACAGGAATTAAATTGCCCCAAATGCTACTGTGGTAGAGGGAGGATGTCCGGATTTGCTGGTGGCTTTGCTGTTGACGGAGAAAACTGGAGATAATTAGCAATGGCCAACCAGCGCCCCTGTTAGTATTGACTCATTGATGAGTTACTATTGGTGAGGCCCATTTTACACCTGGTATTACCATGCGTCTGGGGTGATCGGATTAGTGCTAAGTACAAGTGTAAATGGGATCATATGCGTCTCAGAGACACATATGGCCACATTGCATTTGTAGTGTAAGCGGTAATGCGTCTCAATGTGTCCCGGACAACATCGAAGGACCGCCCTAAACGGAAAATACGTCATCATTCCTCTCTCGCTTATTCACAAGTTGCATTAGTTGGCTTTGTCCGTTTGACCTAAACATTTGGAAAAGCCCGTACAGGTACATGAAAAAGAGTTCGCTGGACATTTTGTCTAGTAGCCGCAAGAGACCGACGTAGTAAATGTGCACGACGCCCATTGACCCTCCAGTGGAAGTGATGTCAGTAGTGAAGAAATCTGAACTGATCCCTCGAGACGCATGTTAATACCAGGTGTAAACGGGGCCTTACACACTATTATAAGTTTTCTTAGTGGTTAGTTGCTTATGTTCACAGGTACAACACAAGAATTTCACTCGCCTTTTAACCTTTTATACACTTTATCTCTGTGTAAACAGTGATGTGACAATAAAATTTAAATCTAAATCTTAAAAAAAAAACTACCCTGATTGACCTAGTGTGATGTTCTTGGTCCACCGGCTGACTGAGATTTCCTAATGGTCATGCTTAATTGATTTTGTTAGTGGCTATTTGTGCTCGTTTATTGGACATCAATGCCGTCTTTTTGTTTTATGGTGGTTACATGTCGTGGCTCTATAATGTATGATGTCCACATTGTGATCTATTCGATTTAAAATTTCCATAGCAGACAGAATATAAAGGATCTTATTTATTGTTTACAGCTGGAGTAATGACTCGCTGTTGGTTTTCCATATAGGCAATCAGTGTTTCACTGTGTAAATCTGACTTACTGCCTGCTCTTCTGGCCGACAACTCGCTCCACTCATTCATCAGCCAGTGTTTAGACAGAAACGTCCACTATAAAGACACGGTTCCAGTGGGGATGTGCTGCTATGTGTGTGTGTGTGTGTATGGTGAAATCATTTGCAGGAATTGGAGTCCGTCCAGAAGCACTTTGAGTGCTATCTCCATAAATATACCTCTTTTTGTGTTTCCTTCTCTATCCTCGCTCACTGTCTTTCTCCTCTTAATGATGTCCGGATATTACGACTCTCCTGCTACTTGACCCCGCAGCAACACTGGATATGATCTCTCTGGGTTTTAATTACACTATTGTATTTAGTCTTTTAATAGGACACAGAGAATGACAGTAATACATGACATCCCACACAACACTGGATTGCTGCACAGTGAGCAGGTCTTTCTCCGTGATTATAGCCCTTATAGACACAGGTGTACAACATTTTTTATTTTTTTTGCAAGCTCAGGTTCTTAACATTGAACATACAGTTTTTAACGAGATTTTAATTTCTGGTTTTACATACGGTGCTAAGTTCGCACATGTAAAAATGAAGAAAGCCGCAAAACAGGCGCGATGTTAAACTGTGCTTTGATTTGCAATGAATGCCGAGAGAAATGCATTCATTCGGGTCCTGCAGGCCTAAACAAAGTGCTTGAGAGAGATGACATAGAAAGGCGTGCCAATTTAACAGTGATGATGTGTAATGAACAGCAATTAAAGAAGGAATTCAGAGCAAATCTGATCATCGGGCTTTCCCCACAGTGTTGGACTAAAGAACAATTGTATATCCAAAGTATTGGAGAGAGGAAATGTTACTAAGCAGGAAGCTCTGAAAAACAACTCCCAGAATCCAGAGAGAGAAACTGTGGTGTATGGAAACCTTTATCAGAATGGAGTTGTAGAGCACATGTTTAAATCAAAACACAAGATGGCTGCGTTAGTATCACCTGTAATTTTCTATTATTTGTCAAAAAGGAAATATAAATATAGCTGCTAGCAGCGATGGCGGGGGGCAAAGCACCGAGGCTAAGTCATGGAGTTTGTAAGGTGTTAAAGCAACAGATATACAAGAGTCCCTCTAAACTGTGTTTGGAAGAATAACACACACATAACTATTAGTCCTCCAAAAAGGTATTTATGTACAGTTTGTTGCGTAGCGCTTTGTACTCCAGCTTAATGGGGAGGACCAAGCAAGTGTTGTGAATGTTTCTTTTGGAATATTTTCCACAATATTAGGTGTGGGCATAGCACTGAGTATTTTTTTTAAAAGTGAATGGCTCTTAGTGTTTCCCTACATACAAAAATCAAGGTAATTGTCCATTTCGCACAATGCGTCATTCATATTTTATTGTAACAGTCCAAAACTTTGTGTGTTGCTCCTCTATGGCCTTGAAATTATTTTTAAATTATGTCTTTACAAATATCAATACTTTCTGTTTTGAAAGCATTTCCAATAAGTCTGTTTCATGGATTTTTTACAATGCGAAGTAGATGAAATACCTAAAAATGGCAGAAAGAAAAAAGTGGAATAAAATGAAGAATAACAGTGAACCACTGCAAAAAAAACAAAAAAACAATAGAGGCCAAGTGCACACTGGGTGAATAAACAAATAAAAAAAAAACAGAAATGGATGTATTACATGTTATGAATGTCCCCCCCCCCACACACACCCAAGAGCTTGGAATTTCAGAATAACAACACAGATCCATAACGGAAGAATCGGTGCGGAAAAGTGGAAGATGAGAGAGGGATTAGAGACAGAGTTTTGCTGACACTCTTCTGGGAAAGAAATGCATTCTGTCCAAATTTTGACAGATCAACAGTTCAGATACAGACACGAGTTCATGAGAAGGTGCAGAAAGGCAGCCAGAAACACACACGCACACATGGTTACCGATAAGGGATTATGTTCAGGATTATTAAAAATACAGTTTACAAAGGTAAAATAATATAATAATGGGAACATGTTCAGTTCTGTTCAGTTTATGTGAGGAATGTGAATTGAGGCAATAGGATACCCGGACTGCATATCTTTTGCACAAAAATACATTTAAAATCAGGGATATTGTTCTTACTGTCTCCGTAAAAAGAATGCAGACCGTGCCCATTATAATGCTATGCTTTTTTTCCCCCATGTGATTTTAATGATTGAGGGTGGATTCAGTATTATGGAACAGTTTTGTAACAAGAATCACTGAGGCAAGGGCTCGGTCTCTTTATTAGTGCACATCCGAGAATCATTGTTCAAAATCCATAACTCTGGTCAAAACAGACAGACTTGATCATCATATGTAAATCCCTACTCAATATCCACAAAACGGGCAGATACACTATGATTAGAAAACTAGGAGAACTAAAGGGTAGGAAACTATAAAAAAAAACAAGTGGCCCTTTTCCACCCACAAAGGGCAAGTGTTGGATCTGGAGCCGGTGCCTAGTCGCCAACCGTTCTGCGTGGTTTCACCACAAAAAAGCAGGTTCTCGACCAGCAATATCAGTTCTGTTCCACCACCAAAATTCTGCTGGTCTGGAATCAAGAGCCGGTGACATCAGGGATTTTGGGGTGGTATCATTTTGTCAAATTTATATCTCAACCATGAACCAATGGTCTGAGGAAGAAACAACCATTTTACTGGCAACGTATAAAATCCTCCACAGTTATTATATCTGATGAGGAGTCTGAGATTCTACTCTGCGCATCTGGTTTAAGATAGAACACCAAATGCTACAAGATTAAGGGTTAAATTGCACGATACTGTTGATTATGGACTATACTCATTTTTCTACTTTGGGGTCATTAGTAGAAAATGACAGGGGATGTGTAATAGATATGCTCATATGTATATGTGTAACTCGAAGTGGTGTGATGAAAAGGCAGGACACAAATGCGTAAGCTCGACGCGTTTATTAAAAGGGTTAACAATCAGAGTCATAGTCCATCGTAAGGGTCAAGTAGCATACAGGCAAGGTCAAACTAGGGAGATCCATAGTCGTAAACAATAAACGGGCAGAAGTCAAAAACCAAGACACGTGAAAACATAAACAAAAGCACATGGTGCTGGTCGCCATGGGAACCGTGACGCGAATGGAGGGGGAAACCGTGACAATATGTATGACTTAAATTGAATCCTGACAATGTACTCTTAACTATCTTGAACTGCAGAAGCTGCTGGCATTTTTTGTTTTTGTTTGTTTTTAACGTGACATCAAACACAGTGAAGTTAGAACATTCAGAAAAAAGGGTTTTCGAACAGTAAATACAAGTTTGACTAAGACGTGAGCGGTTTTTACAAGATGGAAACTTGTCATTACTGTAATTGCAACATGATGTGAACGCACTAGAAGTTGTCAAGTCTGAGTGCTCATGGTAGTTGTAGCCAATTTAAAGGGGCAGTGGTGGCTCAGTGGTTAGGGCACTGGGCTACTGATCAGAAGGTCATGGGTTCAAGTCTTAACACTGCCAAGCTGCCACTGTTGGGCCCTTGAGCAAGGCCCTTAACCCTCCCTGCTCCAGGGGCGCTGCATCATGGCTGA
>JAOUQW010048719.1:0-15885 GCA_028565825.1 Olivaichthys viedmensis | reverse complement strand
CTGACCCTGCGCTCTGACCCCAGCTTACCAACATGCTGGGATATGCGAAGAATCAATTTCACTGTAATGTACTTGTATATGTGACAATAAAGGAGCATTCTATTCTATTCTATAAAGACTTGACTCGGACTCGGAGCTCTGAGACTTGAGAGTTGACTTGAACTTGTAAAAAGTGATTTGTGTTCGGTGACGGTTGTGTTTAAAATTGTCCACAATTTTAGTTGCTTCAGGAAACCTTACTTCCGGAACATAAGCATGAGCCAAATACACTAAAGGGCAACACTTTTAGCATTTACGATAATATAAACTGTAGATGGAACAGCCTCTGAATATGAGCAAATTCTATTTCAGAAGTTAGGCTTCTCCAGCAAGAGCCTAATAAGAAGGAATTATTTCAGTTCTGTCAAATCTTTTAGCCACATCGTGAGTCAAGTCTGCCATTCAGTTATATTTTGTTAAGAAGTCTCAAGTCAGCAAATGTGTGCCTCAAGTCGTCTGACTCAAGGCATGTGTCATGTGGAAGGGTGAGGTGAGGCATTGCTGTACTGCTGACACAGTGGAAATACATGTGGTAATGAGACAAGAACCCAAGTCTTAACTACACCGAAAGGTATGCGTCATGCGCGCGACATAGCGTGAGCGGCGACGACCGCGGACATGAACTTGTTTGTTTCCCTGTTTGTGACACGTGAGTGTTAAGTGTTTCCTGCTGTTCCTCGTTCGTCTCCCTTAATTACTAAGTGCTTAAATACCCGCTTGTGTCCGTCCTGTGTTGTCTTTCGTTGTTAATGTCAGTGTGTGTCGATGTCTGTTTAGCATGCCGGTCACGGCGTTGCGAGTCTGTGTGATAGCGTAAGTGTAAATAAAGATGTTAAAAGTGAAAAGCCTCGCGCTTGTGTCCGCCACCCAGAACCACATCATGACAGAACGAAAGACCGCAAAAAAGGACACAGCGAGGATGACCGCTGCGGAGGTCCACGGAGCGCTCATCGAGCACCAGCGATGGATGGTAGCGCTGGCCTCCGCGAGCACCAAAACGCTCCACGCTGCGGAAGCGGAGCGCTGGCGCCGCGTCGCCCGGGAAAGCCAGAAGAGACAATCCCGGATCGACAGCCTGGCGGCCAGCATAGCGGAGCTGACCACGACACAGCAGCTCGCCCCTCAGGGGGCGCCGCTCCAGCCCAAGTCGCCCCCCTTCCAGGAGTGGAGAGGGGAAAAAGCGCGGGAGTTTTTTTTGGGGGGGGCTAGGAACGGCCGCGGAGGCCGTCCCCGACGCCATAGATGGCGTGGAGGAGCCCCCCAATGCAGAGAACGGAGTATGGGAGGGCTCAAACGCCATAGACGGTGCGGAGGAGCCCCCCACCGCAGATAACGGAGTAATGGAGGGCTCAAACGCCATAGACGGCGCGGAGGAGCCCCCCAATGCAGAGAAAGGCGGAGAAGAGGACGTTGCGCCGCCCCCGGGCTTCGGGGACAACGACGTCCCTCCCCCACAGGAGGAAGAGGTCGTGGCGCTGCCTCCGGGCTTCAGGGACGACGACGTCCCTCCCCCACAGGAGGAAGAGGTCGTGGCGCTGCCTCCGGGCTTCAGAGACGACAACGTCCCTCCCCCACAGGAGGAAGAGGTCGTGGCGCCGCCTCCGGGCTTCAGGGACGACGAAGTCCCTTCCCCACAGGAGGAAGAGGTCGTGGCCCCGCCTCCGGGCTTCCGGGACGACGACGTCCCTCCCCCACAGGAGGAAGAGGTCGTGGCGCCGCCTCCGGGCTTCAGGGACGACAACGTACCTCCCCCAGGGACACAGTTGCGAGTCTGTGCGATAGCGATAAGTCTAAATAAAGATGTTAAAAGTGAAAAGCCTCACGCCTGTGTCCGCCACCCAGAACCACATCATGACAGTATGTAGGTAAATAAAAACATAGATACATGCCCTCTGAAACAGCATTTACTTCTACATATTTTTACACAGAATGCCTAATATTCTCATATTAATAGACCACTAATGCAGTGCACAAGCACTTTTTTGTGGGTCACGGCACAATGACATTTAAAGAGCTGGGTGCTATGAACTTAATGGCACTCATTAGGGGAGTTCAAGGTTTGACCCTTGTAACCCAGTCTTCAGATTAATTTTGAATTAAACCTAAAAAAACAGCCTGATTATTCCTAATAATACAGTTCTTCAATGTGAGAAGACAAATTTAATGTCTGCCTCCACAGTAATAAAGGACTAGAGGACTAGAGAGATTGTCTCTCTTTTAAATGCTCTAGCTAGTCCTACTTGTCAAATTGCCTCACACCAGCATGATTGCTTTGAGCCCTGCATGTTTTTTTTATCTTCTCTTTCTCCTTTCTTCACTCACAGCAGAAGAAAAGGTCTGATTTTCTAATTCCTAGAACCACTAATGGCTGCTTTGGTCATTGTCACGTGCACAGCTGAGCGCGAGACATAGCGGGGTGGTCGCCATGGCGACGGCCGCCACGCGCTTGTGTTTTTTGTTTTCTTTGTCATTGTCTCGTGATGTGATTGTCCCCACCTGCATGTCGTTTGTCAGTAATTATTAAGTGTTTAAATACCCGCTTGTTTCCGTCCTGTGTTGTCTTTCTTTGTGTGTGTTTACCACGCCTGTCACGGCGTGCTTAGTTTGTGTTGAACCCAGTCCGTATCATTAGTAAGAATAAAGTATGTTGTTTGTGCAAAGCGGCTTTGCGCTTGTGTCCGCACTCCCGCGCCTACACATCGTGACAGTCATGACAGTGGCGTCTCTAAGAAGTGGGTCGCCAGCCAGAGTGGAGCAAATTTGCTGACCTAGGACATGTGAGAGTGATGCATTATTGATGAGGGCAATGTGTTCTGAAGAGACGAATGCTTGGAGATGTGCATTCATGCACACACACATACTCACACACAAGTACCATAAAGGCTGAGTACCATTAGGATTTCATTGCCGTCTGTGCAGCATCATTGAAAACACAACATATTGCGATATTTCAGTGTATACGATGAGATGACAAACAAGAATAAATTCCCATTAAAGCTACTTAAATCCTTGGACATAGCTCTTGAAGACAATTATTCAGTGGAATGTGATCATTTGAATTCAGGCGTGCTGAAGTTCCACAAATGCAACGAGATGGAGTTCCCACCAGGAGCTAATGAACATGGAGTCAATGGGGAAAGTGGAATAGAGAACTAAGTGAGTCATAATAAAGGTCAAGGGAAGGGAGCGAGAGGATAATATCAAACAAGATTTCAACATGTTCTGCATTTCATTACTTTGATAACTCACACCATTAGCAGCCTGGGTACCCAGTGGATCCGACAACGTCCAGAGACAATGAAAAACACTAAAGGGAGCACCGTTATTCTTATTCCTTACTTACTTGCATCTGTATAAATATCAATCGCTCTCTGTTGAGTTTGATATGGCCGACCTACATATTAAAAATGGATGACACACACCGAGTTGTACAGTCAAAGGACTGAAAAGTTGGAATAACTCAGGTGATACAAGAGGCATGTAGACTACAGCAGAAATAAATATACACATAATCACATGCGTACATGCACACAAGCTAGTGATCGTGACAACGTGACATCAGAACACACCAGAATAACAATAATCCATAGCGGAAACAGAACCTTGTAAAAGCAAGCAGAACCTTTACATTATCACAACAACCAAATAACAACCTTGCAGTAAAGTTAATTAAGTAAAATGATATAACATACACCATATTAACAAAGAAGGGCTTTGAATATAATTGTGCAAAATGAATCCCATATCTTCCTTTGAAAAATTTATATACGATCCCAGCCTTAATGGTATCATACCTTTGCAATGTAATTCATACCACTTTGTGATGTCCAACCTGGTATTCCTCAAACTTTTATCTGTTTCTGTCTCTCTCTCTTTCTTTCAATCTCACTCTCCATCTTTCTTTGAGAGCTTTTAACTTCCCCATGGCACGGAAAGGGAACACGCTCTGAATTATGAATCATGGAGACTAATTCGGACCTCATTTCTCCCAAGCGAGAGATCAGTTCAAAGATGGCTTTCAAGTGGGGTTGGATGCGCCTTCACGCCATAATCCAGAGCAGAGCGGAGAGTACCGCAAGTGGGCGGTGGGGGGTATTATCTGGACTGTTCAACCCCGACTGTCTGAATAGACATCAAGTTATATTGACATGAGCTGCAAAATGGTACTAATATAAATATTCAGAAAGCATTATTAACAGATACTCCAAAATCTCTGAGTATCGCACACTTTATTCTGATTCTTCATTCAGCATCCAAAGCTTTAAAGAATATTACCATCCAACTAATGTTCTTTAAAGTGCAAAGCAAACCTTGTGTCTGTTATAACCCTCCAAAAAGGACTGAATGCCACTCTACATGGCAAGAGAGTCAGTACCTCTGTTAAACAAAAAGTCGCCCAGTAAACATGCATGCCACAGAAGCAACTTGCATCCGCGTTCCCAATCACCCAGCTTCTGATTACACACACTTGTGTCCTAGCACACTTACACCCGATCTCCAGCACCTGTTCCCCATTACACTTCCGCCTACTTAACCCCCAGTCTCACTACACTCGGGGCTAAGTATTGTTCCTGATGTTCTGCAATGTACTAAGTGATTTCTCAACTGATATCCTGTGCATGACCTTGAACCCGACAAACCGACATCCGAACCAGCCTTTGTCTCTGAAACCCTGTTCGCCGATCGCCCAAACCTACTGCCTGTCCCCCGTTAACGAACCAGCCTCGCCCCTTGAACTTGTCTGCACAGTGCAACCCAGCCTGCACCTGTATCTGCCTTGCCCCGAGCCTGACATTATGTCATCCTGTCATAAAGGCAAACAGCAATTTATTGTGTGCCATAAAGGTGAATGAAAGAATAACCGTCATGCCATGCAAACTAAAAAAATATATCTTCTTAAAATGCAATACATATCCATATACTGTTAACAGTAATTTACAGTTAAAGTTATTTATCTTAAATAATCTTTTAAATATTAGAAACAATAAAAAATAAAAAATGTAATCAACATGCACAATTAATAGAAGCTGTCTGTTTATGGTGATTTTTACTGCATTCTAATTCTATATGCTGAGTTACAAGGGTCAAATGTTGAACTCCACTCTTGTGAGGGCATTTTCCACATTTAACATTAAATTCTGTACGCTTTTATAAGACATAATTACAGCCACAGTTTTCACGTTTCTACAAGCTCCCGAGCTTCTAAGGATCTCCTCAAACATATTCGCCTCTGACGCACTTCTCACCTTATCCAAAGCAGGTTTGACAGTGTGGGACTCAAGGGCTGCAAAGGAACAAAAACACTCTGAAGACCTTTTCAGAAAACATGTCATCGTCCTAAAAGCTTGCTATTGCCCACCATGCGCCATGGAGAACCAGACCCCTGCATGAGAATGGCACTACTGGCCTGGAGGAGCATGGGAGCAACACTGGATGATTCCAGAGTTCTAAAAAGGCAGACAATTGTTAGCTCTTACAAACAAATATAGTTAAAAAAGGTTATGATATTCCTGAGTCACAATAGATTTTCATTAAACACATCATCCTATATGTCACGGTTGCGTAGCGGCGGAGGTAGGACACAGGCGCAAGCCGAATACTTTTAAACATTTAATGCAAAACTGAAACATATACACTAACATACGCGCAACACAATCTGACATGAAACAATCAGGCACAAACTGGACGGAAACAAGGAGGGCTTTTTAAACACTTACTAATGACAAATAAACGACATGCAGGTGGGGAAAATCACATTACGAGATAGAGACTACATACACACACGTGGCGGCCATCGCCATGGCAAACGCTCGCTAGTTCATGTGCCCAGCTGCACACGTGACAGAGCACCCCCCAAAGGCGTGCCTCCTGGCGCGCAAACAAGCATCCAAAAGGGGGTGCGGGAGGGCCCGGGCCTGTGGGGCCAATGCCCATGTCCGGAGGGCTATATGGAGGCCGGCCCAGAGCCAGGGACTGACCACACCCTGCGCTGCCAGGCAGCGGAGCGAAGGCATGACTCCCACCGCGGGGGCCGCCCACCGTGGTGTCAGGAGGCTGAGTGCGTCGCCGTCCCCGAAGCGGAGCGATGACATTCTTCACATTGTTGTCGGACAACCGGGGACCGCCCACCACGGTGTCAGGAGGCTGAGTGCGTCGCCGTCCCCGAAGCCCGGGGGTGGAACGATGACATCCTCCGCAATGTCATTGGACATCCGGAGGTTGCCCACCATGGCGTCTGGGAGTTCGGCCACGCCTCCCGCCTCCTGCGGCATCTGTGAGTTCGGCCACGCCTCTCGCAGCATCTCGAAGTTTGGTCACGTCTCCCACAGCATCTGGTAGTTTGGCCACGCTTTCCATAGCGTCTGGGAGTTCAGCCACTCCTCCCGCAGCATCAGGGAGTTCAGACACGCCTCCTGTGGGATCTGGGATCAGGGTTACACCTCCTGCAGCATCAGAGATCAGGGTTACGCCTCCTGCAGCGTCAGGGATCAGGATTACGCCTCTTGTGGTGTCAGGGACAGCCTTGGCGGCCGTCATCAGCCCCCTTCTTCTGGGAGAGTAGTGCACTGGACTGGATTGGCACCTCCCAGCTGCTGTGGCGGGGCTTCAGGTGCGGCGAGAGGAGCGCGGCCACCACCATGGCCAGGACATTGAGCTGCGCTTGCCGTTCCACGCTCTCCTGGCGTAGCACGGACAAGTGCGCTATCTCCGTGGCGGAGGTGCGCCTCCCTGGTGCGGTGATTTTTGCCGCGATGCCGCTAATCTCATTCTCCTGCCACCGATGCTTTTCGAACTCCCACAGCAGCCTCCTTAGGTCCGTATCCATCGGGGCGGCTTGCTGTGTCCTTCTTTGGGGTGCCTGATTCTGTCACGGTTAAGTGGCGGATATGCAGTTAGACACAGGCACAAGCCGAATACTTTTAAACATTTAATGCAAAACTGAAACATATACACTAACATACGCTCAACACAATCTGACATGAACCAATCAGGTACATCAAGGCATGGGAATACTCATGGAGCAATTCTCTGTCTAATTGTTTCCGTTTACAAAACTGTTTCCACCAAAATAGCAAAAATCCCATCTGGATCAGTTCTATCAACTACTGGACGAAACTTAATTTCAGCTTTGGCCCTTCCAAATTATCATACAAAAATGAAGCTTGCTCTGTCGAGACATGTATCTAACCTCCAAGGACCTTGGATCTTCCTCTACCCACTCTTTGGGTACACAGAGTATAATACTTTAATCAATTACATTTTATTTTCACTGTGTTAAACAATTTATTGTTAACTCAACCTATTTACTTTAAAACAGTCCACATATTAAAATACCTTATTTAAAAAACATTGAATTCTATCCTGTAGTACTTGCATCGAAATAGTTAGAGGATTACCTAGAATGCGAGCAACTCCAAAACAACGCAGGCCTTAGGCACATTGAACAGACCACAACCACCCGGACAATGCACTCATGTTGCTCCTCACACCAGCCAATGAACGGCATATACACACTGCCAAACTTGCTTATGGTCTAAACCGGACATCACAGTAACATATTGAGGAAATATAATCTACAAACAAATTAAACACCAATAAACAAGCCATTAAACTAATCCCATTAGAAAATGAAGCACTTGATAATTACCTGAAACCCGCACACATCCGGCACAGGACCATATAATACAAGCAATTCAGGATTCATTCAGCCTCTTGTTCAGGTAGCGATCTGCGAACCACCGTAAGCACATTGTTTCAACAGGTGTGAAATTATATTTATAAGTTTTAGCGAGAGCAACAATTAAGGAGCCATCTCCAGTTAAAGGGGCAGAGGTTACTTTTGCCCTAACGCATGTAACACACAGAATTAGTTTATCGAGGATATTCTTGTCACACATATAAGCTCTTATACCGCTGTAATATCTTATGTCAACAATTATGTTTTCAAATAAGCGCTATCTGTTAGAAAAAGGAGTTATGCTGTGGAGGAAGGTAGGCTTGGGCACAACATCGGCAGAGCGGTGCAGCTGGATTTAGGAAGAGATGAGAATCTTTAGTTTAATTAGAGAAAATAACGTGACGTCTTCATTTAATGGGAAACTAGTATTGTAGTACTCGAGTCCGATCTCTGTCTCTGGGTAAGGAGGACTCGGACAACATTCTCGAGACCAGCCGAGTGCAATGGTCGTAGCCGGTGCTTTCGGAATACTGCACTCTCAGGCTACCGCATTCTCAGTAGGAGTGATATTGCGCATGCACATGAACTGTGAAGTGTGAGTTTCAACAATCTACCGAAGAAGAGAAGATTGTGGACAGTAAAAACAACACAGTATGTTGCTGGCTAACACACGCTAACCTGGAGCACAATATTGTGGTCATGTAACTGCGTTTATCTCTTTGTGCTGTGTGCACAGCTACAGCAAACATTTGTGGCAATATTATAATGCATTAAGTGTACGAATTAGGTTTCAGTTGTTTACACCTCATAATCAGAATCAGGATCAGAATTGTGCTTTATTGGCCAAATACAATACAATACTAAACATACATGGGATACAAACACAGCATAACATAAAACAAAGCAAGACAACACAGAACTGACACGGGATACTTATACACTTACTATTTACACAGACGGACGAGACACAGGTGGGATCAATTACAACATGAGACAGGAACTAGCAAACATAACTATAAGACTTGTCGCCTAGCAACTGCCACGTGCGGTCATGCACACATCCATGTCTGGGTGGGTGCTCGGCCGGCATTGCACAGCGCAGCCAGGGAGCGGAGCGCTGACCTCGGTAGCACAGGTGCGCGAAGGAGCAATGACGTCCTCCTCGGGGGCAGAGTGACGTCATAATCCCCGAAGCCCGGGGGCGGAGCAATGATGTCCTCTGTGGGGGCAGGAGGCAGAGCAGCGTCGCTGTCCACAGAGCGAGGACGTCATCTGCCATGTCAGGGAACTGGAACATGTCTTCTGTGGCATTGGTGGCCTGTGGCACACCTTCTGCAGCATCGGGGGCCTGGGGCACGCTTTCTACAGCATCAGGGACGACCTCGGTGGTCTTCATTAGCCCCCCCTCAAATATTTCTAGGGGGTTTTCCTTCCCCGCTCCTGGGAGGCTAGTAATCCAGACTGGGTCGGAGCCGAGCGGCTTCTGTGGCTGGCTCCGAGGCGCTGCGGGGCTGCCCTCGTCTCTATCCGGTGGCGTGATCGGGCCCCGGGGAATTCAGTGTGGAACTGTCGGTGGCTGCTTCTGGCTTGGCGGCGTGGCAGGAGGGGCGAGCTTTGCTGCGCAACAAGCAGTGCCATCCAGGCATTCAGAGCGTCGAACCGCGTCCGCTGCTCCTCATCCCTTTTGGTGGATCATGGCCAAGGCCACCGAGACAACACAGGACTGACACACGGGGATACTTATACACTTACTAAGTACACAGACGGACGAGGCACAGACGGGATCAATTCCAACACGAGACATGAGACAACATGAGACAGATCCATGAGGGGAGGCAGGTTTCTGCCTATGATCCTTTTGGCTGATCTGACAATAGACTGTGCAATCTGTTTAGCTCATGACTGGTTGCAGAGTCAAACCAGACGGTTATTGAGGTGGTGAGGACAGACTCAATGGTGGCTGTGTAGAACTGGGCCAACAACTCTTGTGGTAGGTTGAACTTCTTCAGCTGTCGCAGGAAGTACATTCTTTGCAGGGCCTTTTTGGCATTGCAGCCGATGTTAACTTTCCACTTCAGGTCCTGAGAGATGGTGGTTCCCAGAAACTTGGTCTCCACAGCCATTACAGTCTTATCTAGTATGGTAAGGGAAGGCAATGGTGGAAAAGTAAGCTGGGAAAGTTTGGAGTACAGCAGATCCAGAATGATATTGTTAAATGCTGAGCTGAAGTCCACAAATTGGACCCTAGCATAGATTCCCGAGCAGTCAAGGTGTTGGATGAGGTAATGTAACCCCATATTAACTGCAGCATCAACTGACCTATTTGCCCGATAGGCAAATTGTAGGGGGTCCAGCCAGGGCTCTGTACCTCCTGTCTAAAAGGTCATATTTTCTAATATTAATTTAAACTTCGTGAAAGTTCCAATTGTCACAGACAACAGGAATGAAAATCTCACTGGATTACCGGACTTTGTCTGATCATACACCATGACAATGCATGTTTATAATAAACTGACGGTCAGTACAGATGTTTGCACATTATATTTACTAACCCCGTAAATGAAAACAAATTAATGATCCACGCCACTGTGTAAAAAGCGCTGTGTTGGGCGGTGCATGTGCCGCATCAGTTCTGGTGTAAAATGGGCTTAATCCGCAAACCCGAAGTACCTGTTTTGTGTCCACTGTAGTTTAAGACTTTTAATGGAGTTTTACTGAACGTTATTGGGAACATACTACCTCTCTTTGTCCCGTGAGTTTCATATCTGACCACCCACTACCATCCAGAATGAAAGTAAACCCCCGAATTAAGATCTTGACCACCCCAAAAGAAGGTAAAGAGACAAGATCTTAGTTAGGGGGTTTACTCTCCTGCAGGTGGTAGTGGGCGGTCTCTTAAAAATTAAACAGTCTAAATAATTTTATTAGAAAAAAATAAAATTTTCCTCCAGCTGAAAGACACATATGTGTAACACCTATGACACACCTGCAACAAGCGAGTGAAACAATTCCGACATGACGCTGTAACTATCCCAAGCTGTTTTTCCTCTAATCGCGAAAGACTGGCGAGCCGATCACAACACAGCGGGCAGCTCCACAAGTCAATCATAACACAGCGGGCAGCTCCAGAAACCAATCACAACACAGCAAGATAGTCATGTTCTATATTTATCTTTTTACGTCGCTCAGTCTTTCATTCTGTTGCTATTTGTCAAAAGGTTATATTCATGTGCTATTGTGAAGTATAAAGGGGAAGGAGTGTTAGCTAACAGGGAGATGGAGAGATCAGGAAAAATGGCAGCGTGTGAAAATAAATCTTCACATAATAGTAGTGCATTGTTCAGTAATTGTTAAGTATTTTCAAACTAAAATGACAACAAACACGTGAGAGGCCCCTACTGTTGCCAACTAACACACTGCCAGCTGATTTGGAGGTAAGCAGGAAAAGAACAAACACTGAAAGTAGACTGCAGACTGACAACATAGTTGTCTAGTTTTTTGAGTAAATATTTATGCAGGCCTATATGGTGTGAGTTTCACTTAATACCAATTTTGCTAAAGTAATATGTAATTGCTGCTCCTGACTGATATTTGTGCTTTGTAATGTGTATATGAGCTGGGCTAATAGACATTACATTAAATAAACAAGAAAATCTAATTAGCGTCAGACATCAGTTCACAGAAACCCATGCCTGTGTTCAATAGGAATCCTGTACAATCACTGTGGAGAAAAAAACCCAGACAGATGTCACTGTACAAGTCGCACTCTACCTAAAGTCATTGTTCCTTCATCTGTCAGTAAATGCTGCAGCTGCTTGACAAGATCAGATTACTGTTGGAATTTATTCTCTTGATCTGTGAGTTGTGCTATTTTTTTATTTTTTCATTTCCATTTTTTGGTTGTTATGTATTGCTGTATCTTCTACAGTATATTTGACTTCATTGGCCATTAGACGTTTTTTGTCTATTTTAAAAGGAACTATTCCTGCTGTGCACTGTTATTGCTTTCAGCTTTGTATTTCTTAGTTTGTGTAAATTTTTTTATTTTAAATCTTATTGTTTGTCTTTTTCTTTTTGATTGTGGGCTTTTACTAAATTGTCTGTATACAGGCTTTACTTTAATAGTGTTCCTCTGTTTTGTGGCCTCCATTGGTTGTCCTCTCATTGATTTCCTCCCATTAGTGTGCTTGTGTACAAGGCCGTGTTTGTGTAACCTTTTTCCATAGGTGCATGCTGGGATTGCACCATGTGACTGTTTTTGGTGGTGTACAAGCTAAAAGCCTCACTGGGTGACAGTTTGTAGTGTCAGCGTATCTGCCAAGTGTGTCTTGGTTGGTGTGGCTTTGCATGCAGTGTTGGTTTGTCTCTGTATCTTCTTTTCTGTTTCCTTTGCAGCTGCTTCTCTGAAGTGACTTGTGTAAGCAGACCTGTCCTTTCGTTCTTTTTTGTGCCTGAGATTTAACAGGCACAACAAAGAACAAAATTACTTAGTTGAATGTTTTTCATCAAAGCAGCAAAAATGGGAAATAAAAAGTGATATAGGGGAAAAAAGGTAGTGTCCCTAGGGCTCTATTGGTAGCATAGATTGAATATGAAATATAATAATAAAATGAAAATAAAAATCGGAATGTAAAAAGGCAAATAGCTCCCTCTTCTGAGAAAATCAAGTCTCTACCTCAACCTTATGCTTTACTTTTTGCACAGTGTTTAGTTGGTGCATATTTCCTGTCACAGTGGGATCCATGGCACAGTAGTACAGTGCAGAGTCTGATACAGCAGCAAAAGAGATCCCCAGATCAACCGTGTTATTAGTTTTATGAAGTTTGATGCACAGTTGTGGGTGAGGTGGTACAGCCTTAGTGACATATTCACCAGCTTCATGAATCAACAGCAGAAACTCTGGTTTTAATCCAGGCTTTTGTCGATACCAATGGAGACTGTTGGGTGATCCTTCGTATGTGCAGATCAGTGTGGTGTTGCTGCCTTCATTCAAAATCATGATGTTTTTGTCTGGTTTGATGACAGTTTCACCTATAAAGACATCATAACAATATGATTTTTATGCTGAACAATTAAAAAGTATAATCTCATTTTAAGTTTAATTTCCCATCTATCTCCTAAAATATGTTACAGATGTATGGCTTACCAAGACTGAACATAATGCTAAGAATAGAGATGAAGAGTAGCATGATTTTTCTGAGTCTGTGTTCAGACCTTCAGCTGCAGTGATGTCTTTCTGTTGTCTGTGCCCTACTTTACAATTTCTAACCCTGCCTACCCAGAGTACATTTGCATGCTTATTCAGCTTATTGCTGTAAGACATAAGGTGGGGGTCTAAGATAATATTTTAATAACTTTATATCTTAAGATAACCCGTTAATATCTACTCCTAAATCTAATGTGTGCTCGCAATAATGTGTGGGTCTGACAACATTCTAAACTCTAATCATTCTAAAATGGATGCAAAAGTGTCAATTAGAGGGTCAGTTTCATTCTCCATGTGAAATGACCTAAAATCGGGGCTTTATCCATAATGATGATTAGTTGGAACGTTCTCTTTTAAATTTTTATACATTCTTATTTGTGGTTGTTAGTTTCTGTTATTTTTTTATTTTATAGTTAGTTTTTATGTTTTAGTTTCAATTTTAGTTGTAGTAATTTTAGTTTGAATATCTTACTCCACTTGTCTTCATAGAGGGTTGCTCTCAATTTTTTCATCACCAAGTCATTAGTTGGTTATGTAACTTGTCGTAACTTCTGACAGTTCCACAAGGGCTTGAATTTGGGGTCATGCGTCACTGAAAGCATGTTGCATTACAGTAGACATGCTACATCTATATTACAAAAATAAACAAATGGGTCCTCCCATTTTCTATGTCCATTTGACCTAGGTGATAAAGTCCCTGAACATTGTCGGGATTGCAAAAAGTCTGATTTGTTTTGTGTGAAGTGTGTGCATCATAGCCTTGCTGTTACTGCAATGCTAAGCCAGGAATTCAAGATTTAAATTTATTTTATTTATTTTGCTTCGAACTTTTGGGCTGCAGCTCGCAACATCGTTGAGGTTCAGCCTTCGGGAGAGATTCCGGTCCAAGCACTCTGGAGTGCCGTGATAGCTCTTGCGGACTGTGACGCCGACACCTGGGGCCGGCCACTGGCATGCCTGCCGAGTAACCACGGGACGAGCTGGTGACGGAGTTTGCGAGACAGAAGACGAACGCCTCGCTCTCTTTCAAAGGGTCCTTTCCGGTGCCACAGGGGCATCCAGGAACATTAAGCGGTCCTTGTCCATCATTCTGGATAGATTGAGGTAGGGTGCACGTTGGCGTTAAACAAAGCTTTCGCCCAACATTATTTCGATAAAATAGCTTTAAATTGCATATTCATTCAGGCAAACATGCATAATGGACAAGACGTGTTACAGTATTTTGCTCATTTGAAAGACAATTTTCCATAGACTCTGTTACTTAAATAAAACATGTAGACCCTGTAACTAAATTAAAACTAAAACATATTTTTAGTGAATCAGGGCCTGAGTAGTTTTCCTTAGTAGCAAGGTTTAACTTTAACCTGTTTCTAATGTTTGATTTTTTTTTTTTAATACACAACATTTTTACATACATGAACATCTTGGTAGGTCTTATTTCAATTAGACCATTCATTAGACCATCATTAACTTTACCAAGTTGAGAGCATTTTGTTTTCTTTTTTTGAAGATGGTTTTTCCCTTAAAAATAGCAAGATCTTTTCAGAAAGGAAATCTGAAGCAAACGTTTTTTTTAAAAGAATATTATTAATGTTGAAGTTTTCATTTAATAAAAACATGCTGGTGTGCACAGAGTTACAAATCTATGATCAGGTCACAGAGTCACAGCTTGTCCCTGCATGTCCACTGCTTGGGCCTCTTAAAACATTTTACAAGAGGTTATATACCTTAGATTATGTAATTGCAGACATTAAATCATTAGACACGAGTTCTCTTTGGCGTCCCAGAGACTGTTCTATGAACAACATTGCTTAGTTTTATCAAAATCACCTTTTAACTGTTTTGCAAAATAAACTCTCTCTTGCAACAACAAAATTTAGGAAATAAGTGGAAAACAGAGACTATCTATCTCAAATTGGCTGGGCTTTATCAAAACATTCTAGCCCTATGGCCTTCTTCAGATTCATATTCAACGACTCTCCTGTGCAGTGTGTCCAACACGCCCTGCACATCTTTGATGACTTTTTAAAATCAAGACGAGGATTGAAGGTCAGGGCCAACTTTGCAATTTTTAACTATCGTTTAAATATTATCTCAGTATATAGTCTCAGTATAGTTAGTAGCACAGTATAGGGGCACAGTACAGTTAGTAGCACAGTATAGGGGTGCAGTATAGTGGCACAGTATAGTTAGTAGCACAGTATAGGGGCGCAGTATAGTTTGTTGCACAGTATAAGGGCGCAGTGTAGGGGCACAGTATAGTTAGTAGCACAGTATAGGGGTGCAGTATAGTGGCACAGTATAGTTAGTAGCACAGTATAGGGGCGCATTATAGTTAGTAGCACAGTATAGGGACACAGTATAGGGGTGCCTGTTTTGGACTCGTCAGATGCCCCGACATGAGCGTTGCGCAGATTCGAGCGATAGAGAAGTGTGCGTGCGTGCGCCCCTTGGCACTTGCCACCCTAAGAAATTGCCTATGTCGCCTATGTCAGGAACCGCTACTGTTGGAACTCTTGACAGTGATTTGAGTTCATCCATCGTTGAATCTGTGTTCGTGAAATCAGATTACACTATGAACTAGCTAGCAAGGTTAACTAGCTAACCTAATCACCAAGCCAACAAACTAGCTACATTTACTCGTAATCTGATCAACTAATTTTGACACGATGAGGACTGAGTTAAAGGTAAGATAATTGCATGTATCATTCGGTTATAGATGAACATGGACAGTTAACTCACCAGCACTGTTAAAATCAACTGCCTCTCATCGCGCAGCAGATCCCACTATGATACTGGGTAGGGCCTCCCTTTGCTCTCAAAACAGTCTCAGTTCTTCATGGGATTGATTCCACAAGATGTTCGAAACATTCCTTTGAAATTCAGGTCCATGTTGACATGATTGCATCACACAATTCCTGCAGATTTTTCAGGTGCACTTTCAAGCTGTGAATCTCCCGTT
>JAOUQW010048709.1:0-15891 GCA_028565825.1 Olivaichthys viedmensis | reverse complement strand
TATGCACCAACACACCAAAGCAAATTCCTTGTATGTGAAAACCTACTTGGCAATAAACCTGATTCTGATTCTGATTAAACAGGGCCTGTGAAAAGGTTTTCATTCACATTTACCTGATTAACAAAATGCACATTCACGTCTGGACTCCTTTATTTGATATTCATGTTGTATTTTGAACAGTTTTTTGACGCGTCTCACCACATTTAATCAGTGTTATATTTGAGTTTCAGTTTCAATTTACTCTTCTGGGAGTCTCTTTAAACTCGCCGCCACCATCGAGAACAATTAGCACACGCAAAAACCTAATTTAAATATTGTTCCCTCCCCCGACTTTGCACGTGACGTCATTCACACAATTATTCTTTGTAAATCACCCGCAACACGCCCCACTAACTGCACACACAATTTGTCAAATTGCACACGCAAATTAGTACTTGTTATTTGGGATATTAGTAAATCAGGGCCTCAAAAAAAGGGTACTAGACTGTACCTTTATTTATTGCTGGGGTGGTACCCTCAATTGTAAATCTTTTGTACCTTTAGTGTGTATCTTTTACCTGGGAAGGTCCATGTAGTGTACCTTTAAAGCTTTATTCTAAAAGTGAACTAAAAGTGCAACAGTGGTCCTGAAGGTCCAGTTATGTAGCTGAAATCATGTTTAAAGGTAGACTATATACACTATTTCACTAAAAAACTACTTTTTACTGGAAAGTTGTGATAAAACTCCATAAGAACAGTTTTGGTAAGACTTTCTCCCCTGTCTGTCTCATCCTCACAACTTTTTTCCTCCTGTGTAACGACTGTGGTTTTGAATTTCACAGATATTAAACGTTTATTGATGGAATTAAACAGCTGCCCCTAGACTTCCACTATAAAACAGGTTTTCGGTTCTTTTTTCAGTGCAGGGAAAAAGAAATAAAAAACCCCCAGACCTGGTCACTTTAAAATGATTCCTGTGTAGTAGGTCAGAGGAGCGTGAAGTGTGTGTGGTGTTTACAGTAACTGATAGACACAACACTGTCAGGAAAAACACACTCTCTCACACACTGAACATAATGTTAAGGGGATTTCACTGGATTGGAATGCACAAAAACAGCACCTTTAATGACCAGTATGGGTCAGATAGAGTGTGTGTGTGTGTGTGTGTGTACATCTTTTGTTAACCATCCAAAGAACCCTTGAGGAACCCTTTTTTTTTCCTAAGGGTGTACATGTTCTGTTCAGAACCCTCAAAGCATAATTCTACCAGGCTCTGAAAGACTGACCTTTAACCCTACACTCTTAACTGTAAAGGGTTCCTCAAAGGTTCTTTGGACAGTTTAGGGTTCCTAGCTTCCTAAAAGGGTTCTCCTGAAACTGATGGGGGAAACACTCAGTTGTAGGGTTCTACATAGAATCTTTCTGGGTTTCCACAGAGAGACAACAGAAGGGTCCTTAAGGGTTCTAGATTTCACAGTAACACAGTAAAATGTTTGTGGTGTCTGGGATCATCACATTTTCAGCAATATTTAGCAAAAAATATTCAATGGAGGGCGAGTAGTAATACAGGTGTGTGTGTTTTCCACTTCCTCTGATTATATACTGTGGTGTAGACATACCCACAAGATTACTTCTTATGTCGAGGAAAGAAGTTCCATTTTATTTTACGCTTTTATCCAGAGCAACCTTTAAGCGAGACAGAATCCAGTAGAACTGCTAATTGTCCTCGTCGACTTGGTGCTTTTCCACTGGATTCTGTGGTACGGTACCAAATCTGTGATCCCACATTTTGTCGTTATTTCCATTGCTGAGTGAGTCGTACTGTAACCAAGTACCTGTGCTGAATTCCCCTTCTTGCAGGGTACCAAGAGAACCTTTTTACACTTTCAAAAAGTGGTGGGGACACGTTCCTACAATCCTGAGCCTGGATGAGACATGATCAAATCCTCAGGAGTCAAAAAGCCCTTTAAAGAACCTTTTAAAACTGTTTTAAAGATTGACTGGGACATAAAGTGGTCACGAAATATACTGAGATTTTCTTTACAAAACAATGGCAAGAATGTGTGAATCTTCAGCAACCTCTGAAGTCCAGAGTGCCCCAACGTTAGCTACAGTACAGCAGCAGGCATTAACACAGTTCAAGGTCTGCTGGAAAACTTTATCGGTGTTTAAGTTCTGTTAAAGGGCCGGGACGTGCTTTTTACTTTCCGTTCTTTTTCAGCTGTTGTTACAGCCTAGTTCCCACTCGGGGCCTCCTCCGCGTCCTGTGTGTCTCTGTGTGTAAGTGTGTTTGTTTTTGGGAGTGTGTGAGGTTGATATGCGTGTGTCTGAGTCAGCTCATTCAGAGTGAGGACAATACGACGTCATCGGTCCGAGCCAGTGATAGCCCACGCCAGAACAGGAAGTGACTCGTTTTAGCAAACAGAGTCAGTCTCAGGGCTGTTGCATTATCACTATGATACACGAAGGGACTTTTCGTGAGGCCCATTCACAGGTTGTAACGTCCAGACGTCTCCAAATAGCTGTGAATAATAAACCATTACGAGTAAGATAAACCAGGAAGTTTATGCCATGAATGGAAAGCAGGATGAAGTCACAACCATGCGTAGAAGCTAAACTAAGGACTCAAAAGTTTCCTTGGGATGCCTGTCAGTGTTGAATAAACAATTTCTAATATATGCACGGGACGTGTCTGTTTTGTGACTAAAAGCTGTTCATTTTACAAAAAAATAAATAAATAAAAATTATAAATATGCATAAACATTACGGATGCATCAAAATTTCGGCTACCGAAAAAAAAAAATTGGTAAAAATTTCTGATCAAAAAAAGTTGCTCTGCTTTCCTTTTTCAAAAGATCAGATACAACAAAGTTTCAAAATATTACACTTTACAAATAATTTTAATTCTAAAGAGATTTAGAAATAGTGGCTGAAACGATGTAATTTCCTGTTGCAACAGCCATTGACGGATTGTCAGCTTATTGTTTAATATTTGTTATTATAACGTTATTTGTTTTATTGAATATCAGCTCGATTTTGTGGAGGAACATCCTATTAAAAAGACTACATTTTCACTAATGAAGTATTTTTTTTCATGCTTTTTATTTAAAGTTAATAGATCCAGCATTTGGTTTTCAGTTTTTTTTTTGTTGTTGTTCAGTTTTTGGTTTTCAGTCCAGAGTGCCTTGAATTTCAAACTGTTCAAATGTTTAGTAATAAACATTACATGATGTAATTCCACTCTTACTTTTCTGTGGTCTCATAAAGGTATTTACAGAAACAAAAATACGTATTAAGAGAGAAAATATAGTTCTAAAGTGCAAAATTGTCATTCAGGCTCGCATTACAGTTTTACAATTAAAAAACAAAAACAAATTAATCTCTGTGCCTAAAATGTGTGACATTGTTGTGGCTATTGGAAACTTAGCAGATGTGGTTTACTGACATTGATGTGCACTTTATCGCCCCCTTGAGCACAGAGGTTTATAACCGCCACAGTAACGTAAGTACCCACTGGGAGCGCACACTTGTAATGTGTTGGCAAGGTGTTATGTCATGACATTTTTTCATGGAACTACCACATCAAACTATTTATTAATGATAGAAAAATCATTTGTGACAGGCGAGTGTTATTGCATCATAAAATATAAGAGCCAATCGGCTTCAAAAATGCAAATTCAGGCCAGGCAAAAGTGATTTACAAAGGGAAAAGGGTGGGACGTGTAAGTTTGGGGGCGTTTCCAATCTGCATATTTATATAATCTGGATTTCTTGAGGGTAAAAGTGTTGCTGCTGTTCCTTTGTCTAATGAATTGAAACAATTTATTGTTCAGTATAAAAAAGATTAATGGCGGTGAGTATATTCAGAAAACACAGATGACCTTCCATTTATTTATATTTATTTGGTAGATGCTTTCATCCAAAGTGTCTTTCAATTGAGGAGTAAAAAGGTTAAGGGTCCCAGGGAAGTCCTGGGATTTGAACTTTCCGCCCACGAGCACAGAACCCAAAACCCTGAGCTACCCCTGATATCAAAACTTTGTTTAGATTAAATTAAAATGGCAGGAATACAATGAAACCTGGTAGTGTTGGGGGAATTCCTGACCACACGCTGATATAGGCTGAATATTTGCACTGAAAGATCAGCATCCTGTATATGCTGCATCCGCTGGAATTCTGAAGAAAACATGAAACGGTTTGTCCGTGGTTCTCCACGTTTGTTTGTGGAGCAAATGAGAGGAAGGAACCCATTTCTCCCGAGATAAGTTCCAGAGAAACAGAGCTCCAGAGGGATCTGCTGCATGCACATGGCAGTATAGACTAACATAGGAAGTGCTGCAGGAAGTGGTGGTGCACACTGTAAACTGTGTGTGAAGTTAAGACAGATATTAAGGAGGCAGTGCAATGCATATAGATATTAAAATGTGTGAGTGTGTGTGTGTGTTTTCGTAGAGTAAGAAAATATCTGCATGCATTAGTGTCTACAGCAACTAGTCACACTGTTCGTCCTTTTCCTTCTCACGCTGTGCTCAGTAATTTGTGTGAAGTCCCAGTGAAGGAGGCGTGGCCTATGTTCTAGTCTGTCCCAGTGAAGGAGGCATGGCTTACAGTGTGTGCCTGTTAGTCTTAGTGAAGGGGGCATGGCCTCTTGCCTGTCAGTCCCAATGAAGGAGGCGTGGCCTCTGTATCCGTCAGTTTCCCTGTTGCAGTTTTATAAAAGGCAGGTGTTATTGCATCATAAAATATAAGAGCCAATCAGCTTGTAATATGCAAATTCAGGCCATGGAACACCGGCTTACCAGGGAAAGGGTAAACCGTGGGACGTGTAGGTTTGGGGGCATCTCCAATTTACATATTTATATAATCTGGATTTCTTGAGGGTAAAAGTGTGGCTGCTTCTGTTCCTTTGTCTTATGACATTAAGTATAGAAAAGATGAATGGTATTTAAATGTTTTGGGTGACTATCTTTCATATATTGGATTGCTGATGACTTATTGAGTTGGGCATTGTATCATCTCAGAAGGAAAGATACACACCCCGCACGCACACACACACACACACACACACCTTACCATTTGCCCTGGTGATTGCTGAATTGTTGCACTGTGTATCCAAACTCATCGATTTCCGGGCCCAAGAATATTTTGGCTCCTGAAGTTCCAACATTAAAGCCCTGAGAATGTTTAATGCTCCAACCTGCAGAAACACACACACACACACACACACACACACAATGTTACACTACAGGAACCAACACACACACACACACACACACACACACAAACACACACACACCACAGAAACCAACCTGTAGACACAAACGCGACACTAGTCTAGACAGGAAACACACATCTCTCTCTCTGAGTGTGTGTGTGTGTGTGTACATACCCTCCCATGTATGCGTCTACATGTATATGTCTTTATAGTAGGCCAGAGCGATATACAGATAACGATAATTATGAAAATCAACAATAATTCATGTTTGCTGTCGCACATCCTCTGCAGTGTGAAATTGGTTCCGTTTTTTTAATCACCGTGGACAGACCTGTAGCAGCGAAAAACAAGGCTCATCAGTTCCATGTTGCATGTCGAATGTAAAGCTGAATGCTCACAAAATTATATTTGATTTATATTTCTATAATTCTTGATTATTAAAATATCTATATTACACCAAAATAAGCCTTTTATTTCAGACTTAAAATTGAGCATCAGAAAATACATGTAATAATTATTGATAAATATCGATATCGAATAATATGGGAAAGATATATCATGATAAGATTTTTGGTCATATTGCCTAGCACTATATAGGTGTGTGTGTATTTATAGTTTGACTGTTTCATGACAAGTGTTTCTGAGTACCAGCACTACTCTAACTAGGGTTGAGTCATATAACGACATAATATCGATATCATGATCAACTAGATTAGCATTTCCTGAAGGACATACACAGTGTTGAAAAAGGAGGAAGGAAGGAAGAAAAAAAACATGGAGAAAGAAAGAAGCAAAATCAAGCAAGAAAGAATGAAAGTAAATGAAAGAAAGAAAGGGTGGGAGGGAGAGAGAAAGAAAATGGGAGAAAAGCAGAAAGAGAAAAATTAAGAAATAATGTGAAATAAGCAGATACAAGCAAAATAAGCAAGAAGAGAGAATGTGAAGCCCTACAGTGTGCATCTGCATTGTGTGTGTGTGAGTGTGTGAGTTTAAAGCAGAGCTGCTGATTAGTCGGCTGTAAAAGCCCATTGTGGCAGTTGGAATTCCAACTTACAGACATTCTGTCAATGTATTTCAATGGGAAAATCTCAAACTTGAAACTAAAATATTTATAAAAAATTATAAATTTGATTTAAACCAAAAATAGATTTCTTAATTCTCGCTGAAAAGGAGGAGGAGAAGAAGGAGAAGAAGAAGAAGAAGAATACAGTGCTCGCCTTCTCACAACACACTTCTCTAAGATATCCCAGGCACCGTCAGTACTTTATAACACTGACCAACTAAATGACAAGCAGCTGAATTCACATATAAATATTTTTTTTGTACCAAATGTTTAATTTTCCCCTCATTTTCTGTGTTAAATACCATAATTTAAAGTCTACAAAAATAAATGATCTTTGAACTCAGAGTACAAACATTTCATAAACATTTTTCAGTTGTTTTTTTTTTTAAACGCAGCACTGCTGTTTTGCTAGCAAAACTATATATTCTGACACATATTGTGTATCGTAAAAATGTTTTCAAGTATCGTGACCTGATTTTTTCACCATATTGCCCCATCCTTCACTCCAACTCTCATATTTAATTGTGTTTTTCTGTTCTTCCTACAAATCTATCTTACAGTTTAACAGCTTAATGCTTGGACTGGATTCTGCATCACTTCTAAGTCACTTTGGATAAAAGCATCGTACGGTTGAAAGGAATAAATGTGTGAAATGAAAGCACAGATTACACTCGAGCCCACGTCCAAACATCCAAAACATCCAGATCTCTTCTATCTTCTATTAGAAAAAACACAGGAACAAATATCAGGCACAAGATGAAACTGTTTATCCCCCCCCCCCATGGTCGACTGAGAGGGACTTTCACAGTTCACAGTAAATGTCTAGACGTCTCCACGTACATGTGAATGATAAAACCATTCCGAGGAAAAGAAACCAGGAAGTTTATGCCATGGCTGGAAATCCAAACAAAGTCACAACCACATGCACACACACACACTTCATCAAAAAGCGCTGAACACAGGTAAAATGGACTAAAAGTCGTTAATGGCTCGTTTTTGCTGCAAGTGTTTAGGGGTTTTCAGGATGCTTTTTGGTTTCAAATGGATCATGTAAATGTTTGTGTAGAAATGATGTATACAGAGTGTGTACACACAGCATCACAGGGAGCAGAGCCTCCCCTTTAACTAAGTTAAAATGTACACAACTTTCCACTTCTGCCAAATGCACTCGATCAGCCATGTTTGGTGTCTGACGTTTGCTTCTTTAGTCTTGCACTGGAGCTACAAAGTTAATGTAGCTAACTAGTAATGAAAGTCTATCTCACCCAAATCTACTTGCTTCAAATGACATCGTTAAGCTCCATAATCTCATTTTTAAATGAAATGATTGTGTAAAATAGCAGGTAGCAGGTAAGATGTGCTTTGAGGCTCATATTTACACTAAAGATTTTGGGTGAGAAAGACTTCCATTAGGCTACATTAGCCTCAAAACTGAAGAAGCAAACGTCGGACACAGAACATGTCTTGGCTGGTCGACTACATTTAGAGTAAGTGGTAAATTGTGTTAATTAGACTCGTCGCTGAACTGTTCCTTTAAGGGTCCGATTCCGTGCAGTGATAAGCATGACGTTTATGATTTTCCTCTGATATATTTATAGGTCATTATTAATATATCCAATCTCACATGGTGTCATCAGTTTGAAAACTTCACATGGAGTGCTGTTTTAAAAAGGGTTAAAATGTTCTCCTCCAACAGCATTAATCATGTCTGTCATGCAAGCGTGTGGACGTGTAATAAAACCACAGCGAGGAGGTCGTGTTGGCACAGTGACTGTATGCAGCGTGAGCGTGCGTGTGTGTGCATGCGTCTGTTAATTATAGTATTACTGAGTTCTCTGGAGACTGTAAACAGTACTTGAATCATTTTGTTCTTAGACACTCTGAATGTGTCACCAGTTCCCTTAAAACCATTATTCTTACACTTGACTTGACTTACACTTCACATCACGAACACGAAGGGTTTTGTGTAACATGGAATACATTGATTGGTTCAATGAGTTAGCAGGAATACTTAAAAAATATATATAGTTTAATGCTTAAAGGAGGGGTAGGAGTTCAGTGAAAAATCTAACTGATACAATTTTCCACTTACTCTAAATGTAGACATGTTCTGTGTCCGATGTTTGCTTCTTTAGTTTTAAGGCTAATGTCGCTAACAAGTAATAGGAAGTCTATCTCACCCAAAATCTTTAGTGTAAATATGAGCCTCAAAGTACATCCAGTTGTTCAGCGATGTCACACAGACGTGCTGATGTGGTTTAGGACACAGTGGGACTTTACTGTCATCTATAAACATGAACTAAACTTCACCATGTAGCTCAACACTGGAACGTTATTTATGGAGGTGGCCATCTTGGAATCACCCCGCCCCCCCAGGCCCTGCCTCCCAAAGAGTCCACTTTAAGTTCCACTTTGAAATTAAACGTGTAAATACGCTATTAAAAATGACATTACGGAGCGATATTTGAAGCATATGAAGATTTGTGCATGTATTTATTTGGGTGAGACAGACTTCTATCGCTTGTTAGTGCAAAATTTAACACCAAACATGTCGTGGCTGATCGACTACATTTGGGGTAAGTAGAAAATGATTAGCGTAAATGTTATTTTTGGTCGAATCATCTCTATAATAACTTCTACACAAATCCACTACCCCCTGATTTAACACAGCACAAAGACCATAACCTTCTGCTTCAGTCCTCCTCATGTCTCGGCTCTTGATGTGATCATGAGTATAAAGAAAGATTTACAGACATTCCACACATCCAGGAACACACTGATGTCTGACAGGTTTGATCCTGTTCTCGTGTAGCTGTGAGCATTTTAACACACCATGATAAGCTCGAGTTCCTCTTTGAGATGAGTTTCTAAAGAGCCAAGCTAAGTCACATTAACCAGAAGAAAGCAGAACCACAAACCTCATTTGAACATTTACATACTGTGGGTTTATGTATGCAATCAAACTTAATATTTAAATTCAGCTTTAAAAGGCCTTAAGCAGTGAATAGTTTTTCACGTTTCAACTCATCAAGTGTTGAACTGAGCATGTTGCAGCAGGACAAAGGAAAAAAATTATTGGCTTTTAGGATTAAAGTCTGCATTAATAATCGTTTGACTTTTGACTTTTCAAAAAATATATATATATATTTTAACAGCGAGTTCTAACACCACACATACACACATATAACTAAGCATGAGTCCATATTTTTCAAATATTCAAGAGAGTCAAATAGTAAATGAGCCGTTTATGAGTATTAATAGTAATTAAAATTAATTGCCGGAATGGCGAGGAGGTGTGTGTGTGTGTCTACCTGCAGGTTCTGAGCGTATTCAACAGACATGGTTCATTTTGCCAGATGCAGTTTTGCGAAAACGTATCTCAGTTTAAGACATAAATGCGTAGGACCTCGTCAGCGTATCATGGCGGTGTGTCTCACTGCTAACACGTTAGCCCAGTGCCACGGTAAATGTGAAAATGATTCTGTGCTGCGAAATGAAGAGAATTTTTCCTCCATGTCTGTACAAACTGAGACGAAGTCACTTAATGATGTATTTTGTACCGCCTAAAACACTACCGCAGAAAATTTTTAATATTTAAAGTATCTATTTTTCTTTATACTATTTTTTTATATTCAGGAACTTTTCATTTCATTATTTTTTAAAAGCATTTTCGCTTTACAGAATTTCTTTACGAGTGCCGAAGACTTTTGCACACTACTGTATATCGATTTCTCTCTAAGCTGACCGAATTTAGGCCTGAATAAACACTCAGGACACGATAAAACCTCCCTGTATTTCACGAGAAATGTTGAAAAAAATCAACCTGATTCTCAGAGAGAATGATTCACTCGGAGCTTCACACTGCTGGAGTCACTAAACCACTGCATAAAAACAATACACATACACACAGAGGAAAAGAGCGAAGTGGCTTTGCAACACCTTAAAATAAAAATCCGTGAGCACAGGAAGAAAATAAAAAAGTGTGAAAAAAACCCCCACTGAAGTAACACATGCATCCACTCGATAAGATCTTCATCTGTCAGTGTTAAAGACCAGGACTCGAGGCAAGGACGGAGACACAAAGAGACTCTTAAAATCAGAGTCAGAGGGACACAACAGGCGCACTGAAAGAGAGAGAGAAGGGGCGCGGTGGGCCGTTAGAGAAAAGACAGAGCACAGATTAAACCCTGGACATGAGAGAGGGAATGCGATGGAAAGGGGTCAGGCAGAGGGTCAAACAGACAGACAGAGAGAGAGAAAGACACAGAGAGGGATCAGACTGTCCAACCTCGCTGATTCTAGTCCAATATGGTTCCAGTTCACTGGCTGCTTTATGGCCAATAAGCTGGATAACCCACACAATGCGGACGGAGGAAGCAGCAGCAGTCGCACACCCCATCCCTGCAGACTGAACCACTTTCAGCTACAAACAACACATTCACAAGCAACACAATACACTCGAGTGCAAACGTTTGCACCCTCCCCCCATGATTTCTACGTAGAAAAAAGGAGAATGTACCTCTATTTTTTTTAAATCCAATTTATCGGAAATTTACCAGAAATATAGTTTGAAAAGATCCAAAAGTAAGAAATCAAAGTTTTGCAATGACCCTCTCGATGTCCAGACCTGATCTGAAGAAGGCAGTGTGTGATATCTGGTCTCTGGGATCTGTCCCAAAGCTGTTCATAGGATACGACAGAGGATGGAGGCAGTTATAAAGGCAAACAGTGAGCACTAGTTATTAGAGAATTTTTACTGTATATCAAATTTGATTTAGGGGGATGCAAACTTTTGAACTGACATAATTTTGTAGTTTTTTCACTAACATACACTGTTTGACCATTTAGTGTCAAACAGTGTTGTAGTCGAGACCAAGAGAAGACCGAGACATTGACCAGTCAAGACCAGGATCCCAAAACAAGCACAAAGCCCTGTGGTTTTTTCTTGGGTCCATTGGAAAATTCTTTATGATCCACAAATCCATAGATGAAGACGTTGACATTGCTGTGCTGATCAGACTGCAGTGAAGAAGCGCCAGCGGGCAGAGCCAGAGGAGCGGAAAAAATTATAATAATAAAAATAATGTCATTAAAAAAAAAAAAGTACGTTAATTTTTATTTATTTGGGGGCTCATCATTTTTGTCTTGACCGTATCCGAGACTTATTGTTAAGACCGAGACAAAATAGGCTCGAGAACTACAACCCCGCTATCAAACCGAACACACTAAATGGCTTGTTGCTATAAAATACATTTCTTTGTCATCTTCATTTTGTCTTAGGGGTGTGCAAACTTTTGCTTTTGACTTTAGCTGAACTTGTTTTCCCAACATACGATATGCATCATGATATGTAGTTTCGCTGAGGTTAAAGTTGGATCACCCACAACACACGCGTCAAAACACCGGTACCACAATATGATTTTTTAAAATGAAGAATTATTAAATTTTCAATACAATACTGATATCAAAGCTTGGAGTATCGGCGATACGCAATACTGATCCGATACTCACATCCTTTTAATAACCAGGTGACTCTCTGCACGCTTCAGTTTGCTGAGTTATGAGAAACGTCACAGGCGAGACGGCGGTGGGCTTTAAGACAATGTTAACAGCTAAAAAGCATAAACGGTGACTTCGGTGTAAAAGTACTGATAATACCCGTGATTTATCAGAAAAGCATATTGTGACATCGCAGTTCATATCGTACCGTCATATCGCCCAGCCCTACTCTGTGGGCGTGGTTAAAGGCATAGGCTCTGAAAGACACTTTGTTGACACAATCTGTCAGATTAGAATCAAACTTCAGTCTTTCACAGGCTGGTGTACTGGTCTGCTGACATCATCACCAAAGCAAAAAGAGCTTCAGAGTATATCCGAGTTTACTGACTGTCTTTATGATCAATGTGAGGGGAACAACACCAACACACTGGCAGGTTTAGGGTGCGTCCTAAAGTTACAGGGTGTATCTTTAATGCTATTAAACTGCCCCAGGTATTTTGAAACTTTTGTACTTTTGCTCTAACCCTAGTTCCCTTTAGTTCACTTCAATTCAAGTCAACATGGTTTGTGTATTTCTGCATTTTCATCATGCAGCTTTAAAAAGGCGGTTTCTATTTCCACATCTGTAAGGATGTTTTTGCACATGAACAAGAACCAAAACATATATTTTGAAAATATATATGAGGGGGCCATCAATCAATTTCTAATCCACACACATTTGGATGTCCTACACATCCTACGCATTTTCTGTTTCTATTAGGCTATAAAAACTTTACCGTGCTGCAATGACTCTACACACCCACACACACACACACACCCACACACACACACACACACACCCACACACCCACACACACACCCACACACCCACACACGCACGCACACACACACACACACACACACACACCCACACACGCACACACACGCACGCACGCACCCACACGCACGCACACACCCACACACACCCACACACGCACCCACACACACCCACACGCACACGCACAGACACGCACGCACACGCACACACACACACACACCCACACACACCCACACGCACACGCACAGACACGCACGCACACGCACGCACCCACACGCACGCACACACCCACACGCACGCACACGCACACGCACGCACGCACCCACACACACACACACCCACACACACACCCACACACGCACCCACACGCACGCACACGCACACACACGCACGCACGCACCCACACACGCAC
Source organism: Olivaichthys viedmensis (assembly GCA_028565825.1). Classification (NCBI taxonomy): domain Eukaryota; kingdom Metazoa; phylum Chordata; class Actinopteri; order Siluriformes; family Diplomystidae; genus Olivaichthys; species Olivaichthys viedmensis. The sequence goes on along the minus strand of JAOUQW010048709.1, from coordinate 2,906 downwards.
ACGCACACAGTCTCTAACACTTTTATAGGTGAGCGCGTGAACATGGTTCTGCAGTGTAACTCGGACCGGCAGGTGGATCACAGCACCTTTTTTATTTAAATTCCACACTATAGTATACACTGTAATGTAAGCCTACACTTTTTTTTTTTTATGTCTGGAAGAATCTGTGGCTTTAATGGCAAAACTCCTACCTTGAATGGCCAGCAGCAGCAGCAGGACGCGCTTTATTAGCTCCATGTTGATGCGGGATGGTGGAGCGATCCGGAGCCGCGCTGGCTTTTTTCCCCTCGAGATGCGCGAGGGGGCTTATGAATAATTCATTACGCGTGGGCGGATTCATCCAATCACAGAGCAGCTACGCGCCTCCAACTTCATTCCCACACAGCAAGCAAGTAGTGCCAGGGTTGCCAGATTGTAACCATCAACTTTAACATCGTTACAAATTCGTTATGAACTAAACTAACTAAGTAACTGAATGAATGAATGAATGAATGAATGAATGCATGGATGGATGAAAACACAAAGGAAGGTTAATCTGTATTTACAAGTCCAGTCTGTTTTCCCGGCTTAATAACATTTTAAAAAATCCCCCCAACCTGGCAACTCTACATGCCAGTGAACGCGGTTCTCTCTCGGGTCTGCTATTGAATTGATTTATTATTGATTTTTTTGCGAGTTTGGAGTTGTGCATATAATAGATTAATTAGCATATATCAGTCTTGTATCTTGTGCAAGGTCAACTGAATATTCGTTTATGGAAACAGTCGCTAAATGCATAGCTTATAACACATGCATGTATTTGGTTATAATTCAAATGTAATGAATTATCAGGTGAAATGGTGCATCAGTAGACATAAAGTATCGTAACTTCAACTAAATGCGATTGAAATAAAATCTACTTTTACTGTTTCAATGTGTGTTGTGCACCAGTGACTTGGTCTAGTCATTCTTAGCAATACTTTCAGAGTTAGTCTATTTATGATCAAATGTGTAACCGTATAAGACCGTTTTAGGACCTTGTTGAAAGAACTGGCTACTTTTGGAAGCTTTTCATGAAACAGTGTTATGAATGAATATTGCATTGCATTTCATATTGATAATTATGAGGATGGAGTTTCAAAGCAGTTTTGACACGCAAATCTGGCAACCCCGGAGAACGTCTCGATGCAAGATCAATGACACCCTCGGACAGATAATGTTAGTTATCGGTATATAATATTAACATATAGAAATAATATATAGAAGTTGTTGAATTCCATTGTAGGCCAAATTAGGGTGTGAAAAGCCCAATCCGGCAACCCTGTCGGCGGACGTGAGCGGGATGTCGTGACGTCACCCAGTGGGCTACAACCTCTGTGTGAGGAAATCCCAAAAAAAGTTTCCATTTATGGGAGTCCAGACTCCAGTGGGTGTGTCATTTATGCCACTGCCTCATTTAACACACCTGATTCGGCTCAACGACTCATTACTAACACAGGAAAAATCCCCCGCTGCTGAATAATCCAAAAAACACTGTATGTGTTAATAATAATAATAATAATAATAATAATAATAATCTATTTACTTTTCATTTTGGGTTCAAAATCTCAAATTGCTTTACATATAAAAGATCAGAAAGTCAAAACAAAGTACTTGTGATCGAGCACATTAAAAAACACATCACCAATGAACAATGAACTGACTATAAATATAGTGTTAGTGCTATAAATCATGAAAAGTCTATTGATGGGCTGTACTGCTTCAGAAGATCAGCAAGATACAGTGGAGCTAAAACCATTTAGAGCTTTAAACGTCATAAGCAGGACTTTGTAGTCTATGTAGTAATAGAGGGGCCCAAAACAGAACCTTGTGGAACACCATATTGTACTTTTTTGGGCTCTGAAGAATCTCCATTTATGCTTACAAACTGGTAGCAGTCTGTCAAATAAGATCTAAACCAGGCAAGAAGTTGTCTGTCTAACCCGACCATGGTTTCAAGCCTGTCCATTAAAATATCATGGTCAATAGTGTCGAATGCAGCACTTAAGCCCAACAGAACCAAAACAGAAACACTTATTGTGTTTAGTAACGGTTCCCCAATCACTGATAATAATTACAAAAGTAACTTAGTACATAACTCAGTACTTCTGTATAAAACTGATTCGGGGGCGGGGCTACAAATGAGCTCAGTTTGTGATGTCACTACATTTCACATCTCAGGATAAAGTCCTATGGGAAGGAATAAAACCCATCCGGGATGAGACGCCAATCCATTGCAGCGGCAGTATGTAACCTTTTTTTTTTGGAGTAGCATTCTTGAGTCAGAAGAGAAATAAAAAAAAAATGAGTTGCCTCTGGAAATCCTCAAATATTATCTCAGGATTCATTTCAAATCAGAGCTGTTGGGTTCGATTTGGCACGAGGTTTATTTACACATCACGGATTGACGCCAAGCACAAGTTTAGGCACTGCTTGAATGGTACTTGAATGTGTACTGACACGCGACTCTAAGATTAATCTGAAAATACAAAATGTTCTTCCCGCAATAAAACTGCATGCAATAACACATTTCTACCAGAGAGGCCGCCAAATCCCCAGATGCCCCAAAAACCCCACACACTGCAGCTTTAATTAATGCGTTCTTGAATAATAAATAAGATAATAACAGCATGCTATTTTCACTAGTTTGGACGTTCAAGAAGTTGTTCACATCACCGTAGCAACCCCAGCAAATCAGTGGAACTTGAGAAGCATTGGAGATTGGAGATTTTTTGCCCGATATCTGTCTCTATTTTCCACAATCTGGCTTCTCAAGTGGTTTAATCGGCGGATTGCTTGTCAGTAACAACTATCAATTCAATTCAATTCAATTCAATTTTATTTGTATAGCGCTTTTAACAATGGACATTGTCACAAAGCAGCTTTAC